>JAUUDZ010060588.1:0-10269 GCA_032361705.1 Panulirus versicolor | reverse complement strand
CCATTTCAAAACACCCTCTTCTGCTCTCTCAACCACACTCTTTTCATTACCACACATCTCTCTTACCCTTTCATTACCTATTCGATCAAACCACCTCACACCACATATTGTCCTCAAACATCTCATTTCCAGCACATCCATCTTCCTCCGCACAACACTATCTATAGCCCACGCCTCGCAACCATATAACATTGTTGGAACCACTATTCCTTCAAACGTACCCATTTTTGCTTCCCAAGATAACATTCTCGAATTCCACACATTTCCCAACGCTCTCAAAACTTTCGCCTCCTCCCCCACCCTATGATTCACTTCCGCTTCAATGGTTCCATCCGCTGCCAAATCCACTCCCAGATATCTAAAACATTTCCCTTCCTCCAGCCTTTCTCCATTCAAACTCACCTCCCAGTTGACTTGTCCCTCAACCCTACTGTACCTATAATGATATGGAGATCTATTGTAAGAGATGATTGGTCGGCATTTTGTGATCCAGTTACCAGTCAGTAAAGGAAGAAGGATTCAAACCGCTACTCTGTAAAGATGTTGGAATGCGTCCCTGTTATACTGCTCTTCTTCAGCAGGTGTATTCAATCTCATTTAGTAATGGTAAATTTGTTTATCTCGTCGTGTTTGTTGACAGCTTTTGTTTCGACAATACACGACTGTCAGTAATTCCACTTAGACTTTAATTCTTTCCTTTGAAAACCTTTTGCCTACGTTTGTATTACACCTTCCCAGAACTAGCGGTACAAAATGCTAGTTTACACCGTTGTTTCAGGTCAGTGTGTATCTGACGAAGAAATTATAATGAACACATTGTTCCTCAATCTAGATCACAAGTTTCAGTCATCCTGGGGAGCAGCAGGTGAACTACCGCGCCGTAGAAATCGGCAAATACGGGCGGGAACGAAGGGCGGAAACCTCCTTGTTTTGTTACATATTAAAGGAAGGAACAGAAGAGAAAGCCAAGTGAGGAGCTTTTTCTGAAGACTGAGGTTCGTACTTGTGATGAATGGTTGGTGCTTCTGAACTACTTCCTTGGTCGACGAAATCATGTAAAGTTGAAACTGTGTAGCAACATGATACATGACACATTAACAAGTTAATATATGATACATCACTTAACGTGATACATGACACATCAACTAACAAGGCAATATATGATACACTACTTAACAACATGATACATGACACATTAACTAACAAGTCAATATATGATACATTACTTAACAACATGATACATGACACATTCATAAGTCTGTATGGTAAATTCATCAATCGTATTAGAGTCATTAATCGGTTGATTTTCACAAAGGTTCGATTTCTTCCTAACACACGACCTACAATGAACATACAAACGACCGAAGAAGTTCGTACGTACATTTGTTCCACAGCCAATCAAGGACAAGGTCTCTGCCGGGCTAATAAGGTTTTCCATTGGTCATGTTTCCCATATTTGCTACTTTTGCGTTTCTTTCTCTTGTATAAAACCTGCTCAGTTCTCAACCTGAATCATTCATAATTGTTCATCATTGTTCATTTTTGCCAGCCAGGTTAGGTCAAGATGGACCCACTGCAGCGACCTTTGCTTGTTGACCCCAGGACTAACGAGCAAACTGCCATTTAGCTTTGTTGACGATCCTACCTGAACACGGTGGGCTTCCGGCTGTCCAACAACTGTGTTTTCCATTTCCAAATATATCTGGCTTGTAAACACCGGGGTGATCTGCCCTGACGTTCCGCCTGTTCAAACACCATCGATTTTGCAATTTCGTCGGACCACAATTTTTCTGTTAATGGTGAAAGCCAGTTCACCAACCCTGCTCTGTTTACCTGAGGGGTCGACTCAACAGTCTACTGAACAGGTTTATTTTGAGGCTGTGGCTGTTGCTGCGCTGTCCACTGTCCGAGAAGCTACACCACGCGGGTACAGATGGAGTGGACTCAGGGTGGAACTGATTCATACTAGACCAGGACACTGCTGGAGCACTGAAGTAGCATTCCACCCTCTCACTTTCCCACTCGCTTTTCGCCACGTAATGAATTTCACTGTAAGCAGACACGTTGATTTCGTCTAGCTCCTCCTGTGTGGGTCATCGTGAGCGGTGATGGCCTTGGGGTCAGCAACACATACACTAAACACATCGACCAACCACCAGACAAGTCGTAGTCATAAGACTTTGATGAAGAAGTGAAGCCAGAAGTAGTGGAGTGCGCTCCTCTCTAACCCTCTTGACACAAAAATGAATCATGGCAACAAGAGTAATTCAAGGGTTACGATTTAGTCTTAAGGTGAGATCAAGAAGGATCGGTACACCCTGCCTCCCAGGGACTGACCACATCTTCCGTCATGACTCACCCACCCACCGTTTACCTCATGACACGCAGGTTGGCGGCGTCATGACTCACCCACCCACCGTTTACCTCATGACACGCAGGTTGGCGGCGTCATGACCGGTGAAGACATCAACAAACCACAGACGTCCCGCGAGGCAGTCAGACCTCCCACCTCAGGTAACAACCATGATAATTGTTGTTATTAAACAGAATGTTACAATAATAATTAACGATAAAGCTGAATGTTGCATCAATAATTAACGATAAAGCTGAACGTTACATTAATGATTAACGATAAAGCTGAATGTTACATTAATGATTAACGATAAAGCTGAATGTTACATTAATGATTAACGATGAAGCTGAATGTTACATTAATGATTAACGATGAAGCTGAACGTTACAATGATAAAGCTTAAGGATCACTAAAGAAACACAAATCCAGAGTAATGAACCTGGTGTGAGGAGGTTATCCTCCCGGCCAAAATCGTTTCTAAGCTGAAATTATGTTTTCATGTAATTCCACGTCTGTAAACTACACTGACCAAAGGTCATGGCTATTTCCCCTCCACATGAGCCTAAGTCACGTGTAACAGACGGAATTCTAAGAATTTCCCCGATGTTGGACCTGTTACACATTACCACAACACTGTTCACAGACGACAGGTGCTCCTCCCACCGTGGCCAAGAGGTACACACATTACGAATACCGGAATGTGAATAACCCATCCTGCATCAGCCACAAGTGAGATCACAAGACTGATAAGTGCCCTACAAGGAAAGAAAACCTCAAGACTTAAAAGAACAATCCCAGCACTGAGCGTCTGTTAGTGTTACTAAACTAACTAAACTACAGCAAGAAACTACAGAAGTTCTGGAAGACATGAAAGATGAAGCCGAAGAAAAGCCCATACTTGACCTTACCTAGCAAACCACACAAGTCAGATAATGACCACATTAATCCTTGTGAATCTTTTCGATATCGTTCTACCAGGCGTTTCTAGGATGATAGTGAGATAGTTGATAACGGCATAAAATCCTCAGACAACTTCTCCGCGGAAGCAGTTTGCCTCCGTCATATGCTTTGCCAGTCATGCTAAGGTTTGCCTATGTTAATCAAGAGGTTGAAAAGGAGTTGGAGAAAGAACTGTTCTCTGGGGACTCCACTGTATAGAGTTTTAGTGTTCCAGAGGTGGCCATTGTGAGTGACTCTAACACTAAGGCCGGCTATGAAAATGGCCGATCACTTCCTGTCGTTGTTGTGGAGGATAGTGTCGAGTACTTTTTGTGTGATGATGTTTTGGAGGAGAGCGTCAAATGCTCTGGTGACGTCTGTTGTCACTAGCACTGCCCGGGAAGGCGATGTGGTTTGTCTAGTCCATCTGAAGTTGCAGTGTCGTGTCACGGTGGTAAGGTGTGTGGGTTGAAGCCATTTTGTGTGGGTGAGAGCGGGATTTTTTGTTTGATTGTATTGTGGATTAGTTTATCACAGAGTTCACATGTTGAGGATAAAAGACGTATATGCTCGGTGCCCAAGTTCTTCATGATTTATAATCTAAATCACTCCAAAATTAACCACCAACACTTAAGTAGGAAATTCAAACTTACACCTGCTTTACTCTCCCGTATCCTATACTCACATATTCCCTTATACCCAAGGAACAAAACACGGAGAAAACATATATACGCCGATATGACCAGAGAAGCACTAAACAACCATTCTCCCAACCCAAGTCATGAACAACATCCCACTCGTCATAAAACCATCTAAAACCACACATCCCCAAACATGAACGAGTTACACTTTCTCGTACACTCTCTGGTCATCATCTACAACACTACAAGCACTAAGTCAGCACAGCCTAAGAGCCCACGTACTCACGATGCGACTACCACAATGAAGACAACGAGCATTTAGTGCTCAATTGCCTCACTCTCTCCTCATAAATACAACCACAACTTGACTTCACTTTATGACCTATGGTCCCACCCAGTGGATGTGGCCGGTATGTTTAACGCTGCTGGAGTTTCATAAAGACAAAAAGGACTCCTGGTCAGGAAGTAAGTATTTATAGTTTACATATCTATAGAAATGTAGTAGATATATCATTTCAAGGTTTAAAAGTTGATACCAGCACTAGAATATTTCCAATGAATAATTTCCCACATAACTTTGCGTAGAGTTCATCACAGTAAAGTATGTCAGGATAATACTTGTGTTCATTAACAAACAACTTTACCTCATACCAACCAAGATATCTGGCCCAAGACGCCTCAAGGACACCTACGCTTTGGCACTAAATGGTGTGATGAAGTGGATCTACCACAGTAGTGTGGTGTTTGCTACCAAGTCTAATGCCTTACCCAGTCATCTACCCAATCATCTCTCCATCAGTGTGCCACCTACATGTTTGTGGTACCCATTCATCATCTGAAACAATGGCATCAATTCATATACCCGTCATTGTTACCTTCGAGTATTTATCGAACCAACAGTAGCATCCACCCCTTCTCCCACCAGCTCACGGTAGTGGACACATTAGCAGCGAACTAGATTCCAGCGCCCAGGATCGACTTCAGACCAGCAGTTTCTGAGTCCCCCACGCTGATCACACCAGGGATAAATCAAGTAATTTCCTTGTTCAGGAACTCCGTCAGTTGAGCTTTCACTTCTAATGAAAAATTCCTCCATAACCTTGAATTTATAACCTCTTCAACAATTGATCTAATGGATGGCCCTCTCAGCACTGTCCCAGATTTAAGAGTGTGATATAGTGACCTTCAGGGGAGAGTTCATGGGTCCTGTTGGGTGCCTGGCTGACCCAGGTCGAGGGGCACTGGATCTTAAGCTCCTTAATGTGTTGAGTTCTTTTTTTTCTACATCCATTTCCTCTCTGGTTATCAGTGTTCATCTTCTATTTCCTTGGTAACTTGTTGTCATACCATTTTATTACCAAAAACTTAACTGTACTGAGAACGATTATCCTTTCTATGAACTGGCGTTATACAGGGTTCCTTACATTCTTCATTTTTCCCTCTTTTATCTCCGCATCTTCAAGTTCATTTCTTTAGCTTCTTTATCATCTACGTCTGATTCTTCATTTCCTTCATATGGAGCTGTTGCTTTAAGTCTGTCTTCTTCCGTATTTTTCTGTTTTGTATACATGGTTTGCAGTATTGATGATGACCTGACACTGGCTTCCCAACTTAAAGGTTTATGGTGAGATTTTGTCTTTCAGTCATAGAAATGATTTTAATCCTTATTCTGCTATTTTTTTCTTTGACGTTGGTGGCTCCAGTCATAGAGAAATGTCCACATCATGTACGGACCATAATTGAAATATAAAGTGGTTGATGAAAGGGAAAACGAAGTGAAAAGGAAAATTTGCGGATTTCAAAGGAAATGAAAAAACCCTTTTAAAAGTACCAGGCCATAGTTAATGGGAAAGACATGAGAAGGTAGAGAGCTCCAAAGCTTCTGAAAGATAGAGTTATCAAAACGGCCCACCCTTTAGTTGTTACCACACGGTATAATGTGAGGCAGCAGCTGGCCGAGTATTGCATGGTCTGCTTAGTTGTAGGTGCACACAAGCAGCCAGCTCTCAGAAGCAGATCCTTAAGTATAGAGGGAAAGTGAACCAACACTGCGGCGTAGTGCAAGGGGATCAAGTTTGGAAGTTAGCATGGGAGAGATTATAGGTCGAACTGCATTCGACTCACCTCTGTCACGCAAGGATACAAAGCTAGAACCACCCCAGTTGTAGGTGCAGTACTCCACATAAGGATAGATAAATCCTTTGTATAAACGGAGCAACTGTTTGGAAGAAAAGAAATTTTGACATCTAAACAGGACTCCCAGATCTTTTTAGAGGCAGACTCACTCACTTCCGTAGTGTTAAGTTTCCAAGATGGTGTGAATACTACAGTAATACCAAGTGTATTAATCAAATCGTGAGGTGGAATTACAGATCCGGTGAAGAAGAGAGAAGAGTTGTGAGGAATCTTCGATAGAGACATGAGTAGATAAAGTGCAGGGGACAGGACAGATCCTTGAGGGACAACACTCTTGATGGAGAAAGGTGGGAGGTTGATTCATGAACAACCACAGAGATAGATCAGCCAAAGATAAAACTAGACACAGGCGAGCAAAGTGAGGGAGGGAAGCCAAAATGAAGGAGCTTAGAGGTAAGAACCCTATGCCACACCCGGTCTAAAGCTCTGGATGTATCAAGGACAACTTCGGTGCAAAAACTTCCCAAAACTCTTTCAGAAATATTGAAAAGACATTAGTTAGACAGGAAAAAATATCACCAGTGGATCTTGCCTTACGGAAGCCATACCAGTGATCAGAGAAGACTGTGAGGTTAAAAATGCCTGAGAGGATGCGAGAGTTTAGGAGGAATTCAAAGACTTTGGAAACAATAGATATCAAAGCAAAAGAATGGTCACCCTTCTTAGGGTCGGGATGAACCAACATATGCTTCTAAGTAAAAGGAAAAGTTTTGTTTTTAAACCGGAAAAGGAACAGATGAGCAAGCACATGTGCGAGTTCAGATACACTCTTTCAGTACACGGAGATGGATGCCATCAGGACCATAAGTCTTGCTTGTGTCCAGAGAAAGGAGCACTTTTCGGACAGTCCGAAAAGAGATTACGGGGAGAGGCACAGGATTGGTAAGAGGAGAATCAGGAAGAGAAGGAATGCTAGAGTCATCCAAGGTGGAGCTGGAGGAGAAACGGGAGCCAAAGAGAGTTGCTTTGCCTATGGGAGAGACAGCTATAGTACCGTCAGAACAGAAAGGTGAAGGGAAGGTAGAGCGATAGAATTTGTTAAAAATGCCCTTAGATGAATACCAGAAAGACCCATCAGTGGATGAAGAGGAGAGGTTATAACTTTTCCTTTGAATAAAGGAACACTTCGCCTCACTGATAACTTGCCTGCAATGATTACGCCTCATTCAGTCTGTACTTGCATTACCGGTCGTTAGCCTTACTGACGTCAACCACTGCTTTTATGCGAAGGTTTATCAATATATCACAAACTTGAGTTCAGCATCTTACCTCTCGCTGCCAAAGTATGACCTACTCTAACATAAAATGTCTTCTTGTCATTTTCAATTAGCTCCACAACCTAATTTTCCTCGTCTGACCTGTAGAGACATAACAACTAGTTCTTAAGTTAATTGATTCCTCAGCTAATGAAAATCAAGTGAAAGATATTGTATCTAACTCTAAGAAGTATCCTCTCTCTTTTACCTCGCTCGGTTGGTTGTCAGTTCATATTAATCGAGCCTAGTTATGAAGTTTTACTGCAAAAATATCTTTCATGCATCATACAATAACTTTCCTCCACTGAAGGACTCGTTCCATGTATTGATTCCTCCAAAGTCTAAACTGGTTTATTATCTTTTTCTCCCAAGGTTTAACTAGCCACTTACTACACCTGCTGCTGTACAATTTGACGAGTCTGGCCCAACCTATAGAGAGTGTTGGAATGTGTGCTCCTCCCTGAGGCTATGTATGTAATCTAGATATATAAGACAAACAGTGCTACAAACACTCACATCTTGTTCCTCTGAGGCTACCAAAGTAATATTCAAAAAGGACAAACTTACAACGCCTGCACAGGTAAGGGTTACCCTGCCGGTCATTGTGTATGAGGCGAGGCGAAGCACATCCCCCGTGAGTATTGTAGGTGTGGCTGGCTGGCGCGCCGTACTCACACAACATCATGAAATATGGTCACCAGTTCCTCACCTCCTGCTGGAATAATACATGGCTGGGCCAGAGCAGCCACCAGCCAGCACAGCGATCACATTCTGGTTTTCGTGTTCCATATTCCAGCAGTAAGATCCATCAGCTGACGCTCTAACGTTAGGCGGTATCGACCAGTGGCTGGCAGTGTGAACAGCCAGCCGGGGGAAGGAGGGGCACACCTCTGGCTGGCCTCGCTGACCTAATTCAGGATGCGGGTCATCCTCATCATCATCAGCTGATGGTTCCTTGGTTTGTACACGAGGGAAGGCTGGAAGTGGACCTTCATGTATGTTATTATGTTCCCAGATCTTAAGACGCAAGATCCTAACGGGAAAGACGTCTAGTGAGGTGGGCCAGGCATGAGAGCCTTCTAATGCCTCATGCACAAGGAAGGATCAAGACGCAAGTGTATAATGTAGGACGCCTGAACCCCAGGTAACCACCTCTGCTGGTACAACCAGTCATCCTTCACCCTTAGGAAGGAAGGAAATGGACAAAAAGGGACAAATCTTATAAGACTCTGTAAAGGTTATTGATGGAAGGCTGAGATGCTGACCGTGGTCGAGCCCACAACACACTCAGGTGTGTCCACACCGGCGCCGCCTTAATGGACGCTCCTCATGTGTCAAACCAATGTCACATGAAGCCATGTTTACACTGACCAACGACACCATGTAATACTCTCATTTCCAAAGTACCTGTACTGCTCCATTTAACAAGTTATTCATCAATCAATTCATATCTTTACAATGCTGTTCTAGAAAAAAAGGCCCTCTTTAAATTTGAGGTCAAGCGTTTGCCCTGTAGTTTGTGTCCATTATTGAGAGTGAAATCTGAGTGATATAGCCTCGAGGTGCTGCTGGTCAGGTTAAACCTGTAAAAGCCTTTGATGATTCTTGCTACCTGCGTTAAACCACATTTTAACCTTCATTTTTCTAACCTGAATAAGTTTGGGTCGTGCAGACGTGTTTCACAGGATCTATTTCTCAGTCCAGGAATAATATTGGCAGATGGATGCTATACAACATGTTGTGGTTATGACTGTTATGTGGTAAAGTGACCAAAACTGAACAAAATCATCAAGATGAAGGCGTAATAGTGACACGGAGGGAGTCAGGCTATGCTTCACCTGGGCTACCGAGCGTATATCATTATGTTGACCATCAGCTTCTTCTGTTCACTGCTGATCTGCCTTAAGACCTCAGTCATTTCTCTCATGTATGTCCGTCATGTATCTCAGCAGTTACAGACCCTCGCTTGCTTTACCCGATGATTATAATAATTATGTAATATTCAGAATACGAGAAAATCTTTTGGTTAAGGTGATGTTCATATCCCAAGCCACCGTCTGTGTCACATTGTATGCCTCACAGCGCACTGTATCTAGTTCTACTTCTGTTGCATTTATGTTGTCACAAGAATGGTTAACATTCTGGCTACACTGTGTTCTTCTGTACTGTTTTCGTGTATGTTTTACATATCGACTTTGATCATTA
Source organism: Panulirus versicolor (assembly GCA_032361705.1). Classification (NCBI taxonomy): domain Eukaryota; kingdom Metazoa; phylum Arthropoda; class Malacostraca; order Decapoda; family Palinuridae; genus Panulirus; species Panulirus versicolor. The sequence goes on along the minus strand of JAUUDZ010060588.1, from coordinate 679 downwards.
TATGTTTTCTGTGTATATTCCAAGTCGTTTAGTGTATCCTCTGTGGTCTACGTGCATTGTGAATCTTCATGGTATGGCACACTTGATCGTTTCCTCCGCCATCGTTCTGCTGGATATCGTACTTTCTCCTTATCCCACGTCAGCTGCACCTGCTTGAGTAACATGAGTCTATTCCCAACTCCTCTGTCGACGTAACCCAAGTCATTACTTGACTGTCAGCAGTGATAACTTCCATCGATCCCTGAGTTTCTCTCTCGGTGCTGAAACACTGAGGGGTCTGTGCGCCGGACACTGTAGCTAAAAGGCATCCTCAGAGCCCGGCTGAAGGCAAGGAATTGTGTATTACTGATAGTGCTGGTATTCTAGAGTCTGTTCACCAGCAACTCCCACGCTTGTAAACGCTGTTCGTGAGCATTCCTTACAAACTGCACTTAGCGATACGAAATATTCTCAAAAGTCGTTTAAGAATCTAGAGCGTTCCCAACACCAACCTAACGTTATATGATTCCCCCTGGATGCACCAGGGGCTAACGAATGCCCCAGCACCAACATTAAGACATATAGTACTTCTGAAACCCACATGAGGACTGAGGACCGGCAATGCTCCCTACACACCCACATGAGGACTGAGGATCGACAATGCTCCCTACAAACCCACATGAGGACTGAGGACCGGCAA
>JAUUDZ010060577.1:0-10269 GCA_032361705.1 Panulirus versicolor | reverse complement strand
GGTTGGGCCATTCTTTTGTCTGTTTCCTTGCGCTACCTCGCTAACGCGGGAGACAGCGACAAAGCAAAATAAATAAATAAATAAATGTCACTGTAGGGTGCAGTGTGTTGTATGATAGTTGGGCTGCAGGCACCTAGCAGCAGGGAAATGCTCGCTAGGTGGTTGGAGGCAGGAGTCAGACTTGAAATAGAGGTGATGCCACCCCTCTCCTGTGAAAGGATACTTCTTTATAATAAAGTGAGGACAGACTACCTGCTTTCATTACACCTCTTACATGACGCAGAGGAGGATTCAAATCTACGCAGGAAAATCCCAAGTTATCGGAAGGCTGCTCACCTTCTGCAGGGGATGGGGTGTACCCAGGGAAATTGCCTCAGATGGGGAACCAATCTAGACAGAGAGGAGATGGAAGCTTTCTATAAAAAATGGGGAATCATGGCCTGCATCTCCTCAGCCCACTTCCCCCAGTACAATGGATGTGCAACAGTAAAACCAGCCTAACGGGTGTTGAGGGGCACCATGGGTGTTGGAGGTAGCCTGCACAACAGCAAAGTGATTCAGGCTGTGCTCCAATATCTCAACACCCACCTAAAAGAGGTGGATAAGTCATCCACACAGCTGGAAGCAGGAAGACAGTTGCAAGATGGTGTTGTGGTGCTCCAGCAACATTATCTGATAAACTGGCAATGGAGAAATGCTCTGCCAAATAGGGAGCCAGGCTCATGTGCAGGGTGATCCAACACGTGATGCCACTACACTGCCCCAGGGCACTCCTGTCTCTGTGCAGGTCATCGCTTCAAAGGTGTGGGACAGGTCAGGTGTGGTAGTGGAGGTGAAGCCACATACACAATACTCAGTGAAGCTGAACGGCAGTGGCTGCCTGTCTTTGCAAAACCAATTCCACCTATGCCCCTGGGTTCTGCCTATCTCCACGACACCCATGGGTCAAGGGAAGTACCTACCAGCAACGGCTTCACCCCCAGTTGTGGCAAAACCCAGCCTCAGGTGGCTGCACCCTCACCATGTGAGACATCAGCCCACACACTCACAAGATTATGTTTGTGGTGGTTCCTGTGAAGAGTGAACCCACTAATTTGTTATGTCATTTTTGTTCTGCTTGCATGTAAAGGAAGTGTACTGTTGCTGAGCAGTGATCTGTGTCTATTTCTTGTGCCTTGTCGAATTTTAATTTCATTCTCTCTTTTTTTCCTGTTTATAGTTTTGTTTTTATTTTTGTTGTAACAAAATGTCACATTTAGGACCTAAATTTCATGAAGGAGTGTAGGGTTAAGTGTGTGGTATGATAGATGGGAGGTAGGCACCCAGCAGTAAGGGAATGCTCGCCGGGCAGTTGGAGGCAGGCGGCAAACTGAGATAGAAGTGATGACACCCCTCTCCTATGAAAGGATACTTCTTTACAATAAAGTGAGGACAGACTACCTACTTTGATTGCACCTCTTACAATCAGTTGATGCCATTTTGAATTGTAAGGATTGCATAATTGTTAAATAAATAAAGTCACACTTTTGAAATAACAGGAACACTGTATTCAACATGACTTCACAACAGCTTGAGGCAAATCGAGACTGAAAAAAAGAGAGTCTACCCCACACTACCAAAAATAAGGGTGATATGAAATGTGCATGGTGCAGGGTTTAAGACATATATCTTTTTATTTTTCAAATCATTATCAATTAATGTAGTATTATCATTTGTCTGTTGAATCTGAAATCCATTATAACGGGGTCCGTTAAATCAAGGGTTTACTGTATTTGTTTTTGATGCATTTGAAGAACAAGCAGGTAAGGTATAGTTTAGGGTGGAATGAATGAATTATATATAAAGGATAGCAAGGGATTTTTTGTTTTGCCCCAAACCTGGTACCAGTTAATGTTCTGAGGGTATTTAGTTTGTCTGTTGGTTACATGTTGATGTTTGAAGTGTGGGACATGAATGTCATCTGTGTGTTGCATGTGATGCCAAGAAAAATTGGTGCTTCACTGACTGGAAATGATTGGCCATATAAAATAACAGGAAGCTGCTGGCTGGTTTTGCATTTATCTATTATTAAGAGGGTGACTAAAGACCTCTGTAGAGATGCTGTTGCGACTGTGTTGTCAAGGTGTTGTGGTGTGACTGTAAGACTGTCTGCATAAGAGGACCATTTCATATTGTTCCATTCTTACAAGAATATTATCAAACAGTTTTTAAAGAAATTCCTTGACACTTCAGATTTCGGTCATTCTTCCAGGTGCCAATGTCAACTGACTCATGAATCACATTCAGCCTAAATGTACCTAGGTTCAACAGATCAGGCAAATCAAGGAATGTTCTTGTCTGGTGGCAGGTCTCATGTAGTTCCTTGTAACAGTCATCCGGGAATCATGAAATTTTTCAACGTCACTCAGTCTTTTTTTCTAGTACCACATCTTGTCCATCATTTCTTTTAGTAACATATCCTTCAGGCTCTCATTACAACTGATGATAATATGATGAGTTTCTAATCTTGCACAATGGCTTACCTAGGAATTTTTCGGACAGTCCTAACAGTCAAATATGCACAATTTGTTCAATGATGCTTGAATTCTGTGACATAATTGAAAATTGGAAACATGAATGCATGTGTACCTACACAATGTTCTACATAGGAACCTGATAAGGTGTTCCAAGTATGATTGCCAGAACAAAATTCCATAAATTGTCATTTCTCCCAAATTTCACACCAACTGATTTTTCAGGATACCTTCCATAATTACCCATATTCTTCCAGTATATAGTTATCATGACAGGCATGTAAGAATGTAGGTTCATCTCAGCAATTCTCTGTTTTTTCTTTTACAAATTCCCATTAAGCCAGATGCATGAAGGCTGCCTACCGAAAAAACAGTTTCTTATGATCAAGGGTTTTGACTGACAAATTGGTTTACTGAATAATGACAAAAGGATTATTTTTTAAAAACTATTATACTTTGTAGCTGTCTCCCGCATTAGCGAGGTAGCAGAAGGAAACAGATGAAAGAATGGCCCAACCCACCCACATACACATGTATATACACACACATCCACACATGCACATATACATACCTATACATTTCAATGTATACATATATATACATACACAAACATATACATATATACACATGTACATAATTCATACTTGCTGCCTTTATTCATTCCCGTCACCAACTAGCCACACATGAAATGACAACCCCCTCCCCCCGCACGCACGCGCGGTAGCGCTAAGAAAAGACAGCAAAGGCCACATTCATTCACACTCAGTCTCTAGTTGTCATGCATAATGCATTGAAACCACAGCTACCTTTCCACATCCAGGCCCCACAAAACTTTCCATGGTTTACCCCAGACACTTCACATGCCCTGCAGGGTTCAGTCCATTGACAGCACATCAACCCCGGTATACCACATCATTCCAATTCACTCTGTTCCTTGCACACCTCTCACCCTTCTGTATGTTTAGGCCCCAATCGCTCAAAATCTTTTTCATTTCATCCTTCCACCTCCAGTTTGGTTTCCCGCTTCTCATTGTAAACTCCACCTCTAGCACATATACCCTCTTTGTCAATCTTTCCTCGCATTCTCTCCATATGTCCAAACCATTTCAACACACCCACTTCTGCTCTTTCAACTATACTCTTTTTATTCCCACACATCTCTCTTACCCTCTCATTACATACTTGATCAAACCACCTCACACCACATGTCCTCAAACATTTCATTTCCAACACATTCACCCCCATCCATATAACCTTATATATAGCCCATGCCTCACAACCATATAAGATTAAGGGAACTACTATTCCTTCAAACACCCATTTTTGCTCTCTCAGATAATGTTCTCTCCTTCCACACATTCTTCATTGCTCCGAGAACCATTTTCCCCTCGCCCACCCAGTGACACTTCTGCTTCCATGGTTCCATTGCCATTTCTTAGCCTTTTGTGCTTCACCCTTGACAAGTCACTGACAGAGGGCAACTCCAGAAAAGTGTTACCAGAGGCAGTGAGACTCCAAAATTGTCAACACCTATAAGTGACAGTACACCTCAGGTGTTTGTCTAAAAGTATTGCCCTGATGCAATTGGGCAATACCTCCCCCTAAGGGTACCTAATCAAGTTTAGTTTAGCAATGGGGTTTACCTTTAAATAAACAGAGGAAGTCTCTTCTGCTTTACCCCCCACCATTGGCGTCTGACATCAGTACCACCCTTTTCCTCATGGACTCCGTACCTTCCTTAAAGTGTATATGAAGTGAGATGCAATGAATTCTTTTGTGTGTATACTTGTTAAGTATCCACTCATGGTTCTGATGATATGTTGTGTAATATAAAGAGCTGAATAACTTATTTTTCATCTCTGTACAGTAATTGCGGCTGGTGTCTTTTAAACAAGGTAATGAGCAGGATTTCAGATAAAGGATGAGGAGGGATGCCAAAGGATACAGTGGGGCCCTGGGCCTTCAGTTCCTGGCAACTCTCAAAATTTTAAACTGTATTCCTAAAGCTACCTAATCTGCCATCTATCACTTTCCACCGGGGATGCCACTGATGATTCTCTTCCACTCATCTCCGTTTCAGCACCCTCTTCTCCATGGGTATGTCTCCAACCCCTCACTCTAACCTTGTATATCATGGCCCTTCCTTACCTTTTCAGCATGCCCACACTGTATCAGAAATGTCCCAATCTGTATTTTGTACCTATCTTTTACATCATTATTTTTCACCATGTTCACTCTTCATATCTTAATCAATCCAATACATCAATATGGGCTCGACTATTCCATCCAGCTCCTCTACATCTACAGTCACATCTTTACTTCTAGTGATCAAACTTGAAGCTAAACATGGTTTTGTGACCTTGTTGCCATCGCACTGATTGTTCTCCACAAATATCTGAATTCTGTAACCATGTCCAGCTTCTCTCAGTTTAACCACATCTTACACTCCACATCTCTTCCATCGTATACAACTATTCTGCAGTTATTGCTATTCACTTTCAGCTTAATGTTCAAAATTGTCTTTCAAGTTCATTCTTAACATTCAATAGTTTCTCTATATTTTTTTTTGTTAGCAGCATTCTCCTTCTTTCCACACTGTACCCCTCTACCTCAATAATCTGATCTCCCTCACATCTCTGTCGAGGGAGACATAACACACCTGCCTTGCCCCACCATCAACCCCTGGCCATTCATTTTGCTCCACGTCTAATATGTTCCTCTTTATGAATCTTCTAATTTTATAATGTTTAGGTTTCCAGCAACCTTACCCTAGTGCTGTGTTTTCTAACCTCCTTCAACAGCATCTTACTTGACCAACATATGCTATTTCATCATTTCCAGCATCTTTCAAATCATGTTATTGCCTTCCAATATTGTTTAACTTATGCATGATACTTATTCTCCTATATTTTTCAAGATCATTCCAACAACTCCTCTGTACACTGATAATCAAACCATCCTGCCTTTTAGAACATTATGCTAATTTCATGCACTTCGTTAGTGAGACAAAAGTAGTATTCTAATTCCATACACTTCAAGTTAGACACAAGTAGCTCTCTGGCACCTTATGTCTCCCTCACCATGACCTGTCACTGTAACACCTCATTATCTCCCCCTCACGATGACCCATCATTATAACACTTTGCCTCTCCCTCACCATCATCTGTCACTATAGCACCTCACGTCTCTCTGTTACAATCACCAGTTGCTCTAGTACTGCAGTGTCTCCCTTACCAGCTCCAGTCATCATTTTATATCAAACAGATGCATCACTTAATCCTTTTGGTTCATTCTCACATCCTCTTTTATGTCAATATGACTGGTGTTCTTCATCTAACTTCCCATCAACTTTCCTGCTACACTAGTAATAATGTTCAAATCCTCCCTCAACACGACACTCACACATCAAGTCCCTCTACCTATGACATTATTCATGATGGATGCCTCTCTTCCAGCCCCTCACTTGTGAACCTCTTACTTAAATTCTTCTCTCCTATTGACTTGCCTCCTGATGCTACACCATGCTAGATGCTAGACCTATGGCATCCCCGTACACCTGCACCATACCACATGCTGGTCCCACAATGCACCGCTACACCTGCACTATACCACATGTTGGCCCACAACCCTCCAGCACACCTGCACCATGCCACATGCCAGTCCCTCTACCCTCCAGTAAATCTGCATAGTGCTACAAGCTGGTCCCACAACCCTCCACTACACCAGCACCATGCCACATGCTGGAACTACAACCCTCCACTACACCTGCACCATGCTACATGCTGGTCCCACAACCCTCCAGTACATTTGCACCATGCTACATGCCAAAACCTTAAGTACACTTGCACCCACAGTCCTTCAGTACACATATATCTCAAACTACATGCATCCTTGAACTGTTTCATGTATAGAGAAAGTGTTCAAAACACACACAAACACTGTATTTGGTACATGAACCCAAATTTATTTATATATCACAAATAAACATGACAAGCATGAGCTAACCTCTCCTTTCACCTGGCTACACCTGAGATGGGATAGCAATGGACATCATGATGGGAACTCAAGTGAATGACTGAAGGTTTCTTTTCTAGAACATGTATATACTTAAGAGACCTAAGAATGTTAGGTTCTCTAGTTTTTCTGAAAAAGATAATGGGGATGACATATATAGCGTGTCTGTAGTATGCTGCATATATGTTTTGCTTACATGTTTGTACCCGAGACCGTATATGATTTTAGAATTTTCTTGAACACCTGGAATAGGTGCTCCAGAAATTTTGGATGATGTGGTTGCAACTTGACATTGAGGGCCTTAATGACCCTGGCAAGCTAAGACCTCATGCCATAAATAACTCTCTCATCCTAAGGCATATATACTTGTATCCTTACTTGTGATTGGTTCTACTGCTGGCTGTTTGTGAAGCATCATATGGTTCATCTTCCTTGGTTGGCATCAGAGTACTTGGGTTGAGCCTCAGAGAGCTGACACCCTCCTTTTCTTATATTTTCCAGTCTTTCTCTTCCTACTGAACACCTTCCTAAATTCTTCACCTGCTAAAACCCATGTCCTTCAAGAGCACAATCATGCAAGATGTTCCTAGCTTTAGATGCAGCCACCTGAATCTGGTTATTTGTGGTATGTGTTTAGTATTCTTACCATCAAAGTCCTAAATAATCATGGGAATACTCACAAAGTACTCATAACTTAAGAGGATCATTTGTGGTAAATAATGATGATTAAATTTGTTGTAATTAGTGAACATTTCATATTGTCTTAGAAAATAAGCAGCAGTCCTTTGTACTTACTCATTATCCCCTTGACATGCATGGCATAAGACTGGTATGATGACGTGATCTCTGACCTGACCCATAAGGGTCAGGTCAAAGGTCAGGTGATCATACCTGAAGGTCATACCATTGTGCTCAAGGGATTAACTTAAAAGTATTTGTATCATATCTGTATATTTTAGATATCTTTCTCAGTAGATCATCTTTATCTGCTTTAATATTTCTCTCTAAGATCTAATGTGCACAGAAGATATCCTGTGGAAAAAAAGATTAATTTTATTCATGATTTGGGTTTGTATTTTTCATTTCATTCTTCAAAAAAATCACTGCCATAAGTTTTATAACTTTAAGTGTACATTCATTATCAGGTGGCCTCTTTTCCGTCAGTGGGCAGAGGGTAGGTAATGATATAGTATCTGAATTACCCTCTCTCTGTAGCATGGAAAAATGCCATATCCGGGACTTAGTTTTAAAAGCATTAATACAATAGTTGGGGGTCTGTAATACATTATGTTTATCAGTTCCAGTGTCTTAGGATGCTTCCTTAAATCAAGCCTCCTGAACTTTTGTGTGTATTCTCTTAAGATGTCTCACATTAACCAGTCTCTAGGAACATTTTATAAAAAAAGTTAAATACTGATCCATGTTTCTTTGGCAAATTCCTAATCTTTTTAAACATGCCTGACCATACTACTTTGATTAACAAGTTTCTGTTTAAATTATCCTGTATGTCTTATGATATTCTCAACAAATCATTAATCATATTTTGGTCAAGTCTTCAGGGTCTTCCATCCCCACAGTCGATGAAAAGCAGGAACCTGTCGAAGAGGTCACAATTGATAGTATTCTCAATACTTAGGCTGCCACAGCCAGATTACATCCTTCAGTAATATCCCCTCAAAATGGAGTTTTAAATACAAGAAAACACAATATAGAGGAACCTACTGATTCAACTGTGCATTAGCTGTAGCCTACCAGTAGCTTACACTGGTGCCAGCAGCCAGCATCAGTGCTGACCTGCCAGTACCTGAACTATTACCAGCCTACTAGTAGCCAGCATCAGTGCCAGCCTGCCAACAGCCAGCACCAGTATAAACTTCCCAGTACCTTGCACCAGTGCCAGCCTGCCAGTAGTCTGTACCAATACCAACATTCCAGTAGCCAGCATGCCAGCAGTCTGCAACAGAGCCAGCATGTCAGTAGCCAGTGACAGACTGCCAGGAACTTGCACCAGAGTAGGCCTTCCCGTAATAACACCAGCCAGCATTGGTGCTAGCTTACCAGTAGCCTACACCAGTACCAGCCTGCCAGTACTAGTGACAGTCTACCAGTAGAGTAGCTTGCCAATAACCTGCACCAGTGCAAGCCTGCCAATGATACCACCAATGTCAGCAGCCAGCATTAATGGCAGCCAGCAGCCTACACCAGTGCCAACTTACCAGTACACAGGTCCAGTGCCAGTTTACCAGTAGCCAGCCTGCCAGTAGCATGCACCAGTGCCGGTGATGCTCTGACAGTAGCTTGCACTAGTGCCAGCCTGCCATTAGCCAGCACCAGTATCAGCCTACCATTAGCTAGCACCAGTGCCAGCCTGCAAGTAGTCCACACTGGTGCCAGTCTGTCAAAAAGCAGCAACAGTGCCAGCCTGCAAGCAGCTAGCACCAGCCAACCAGTAATCTGCACGAGTGCCAGTTTGTCAGTAGCTACACCAGTGCCAGCCTGCCATGGGCTAGTAACAGTGCCAGTAGCTAGCACCAATACCAGCCTGCCAATAGCCAGCACCATTGCCAGCCTGCCAATAGCCTGTAACACCAAAGCTAGCCTGTGAGTAGGAGAGATGATCTTAAAATGGCATGAGATAACCTTGACAAAGTAAGAAAGCTTAATTTAAAAATGCCCCAGAAAAACATGGTCTTTTTGCTTTGGAAAAGCTTGTCCCTGCAAGGGGTCATTGTCTATTTCTGCTATTTGGAGCAGCAATAGTGTGACACTGCCAGATGTATGGGCCATGTGATCCAACAAGTCCACTCTGACTTGGATGGTTAATGTTTGTCCTGTAGTTGCTCCCAACATTCTAAACCCTTAGAGGAAATTAGTCTTGCTGAAAGGAGAAAATTCCCTTTATTTAAGGTTCAAACTAAGAGAGCCTTTAGCATACAAGCAAAGGTTTTCGACCCAAGGTGACACAACCCAGTATGAATCTGTATCATCCTTTAGGACAGCACCTTTCTAGTCCTTACCTGTATGTATTTCCCCTGTAAGGTTCCCATACACCGAAAGTCTCCATATGAATGAAAAATAACCTGGCAAAACCAAAAACTGACAGAATTGGGGAAAATATACCAATCACCCATGCAATCCTGCCAGTGGCATGAAGTTTACAGTCAACTCAGTTGTTCATTCATCCCTAGGGGTTGGTCGATAAAATGGGTACCTGGCTCAGGCCTGGATGTGGATAATGAGCTGTGGTTTCGATGGATTACACACGGCAGCAAGAGACTGTGTGTGAACGAAGGTGGCCTTTTCCGTCTGTTTTCCTGGCCCTACCTCGCTAAAGCAGGGTGTAGCAATGCTGTTTCCATTGGGGCGGGGTAGTGCCAGAAATGGATGAAGGCAAGCAAGTATGTGTATGTACATGTGTATTTATGTATACATCTGTGTATATGTATATGTGCTGATATGTATCTGTATGTATATATCCACGTATAGGCGTTTATATATGAATATATGAGAGGATGGGCCATTCTTCGTCTGTACCCTTGCACTACTTTGCTGACGCGGGAAACGACGATCAGGTATAAAAGATACAATAAATAAATCATATATATATATATATATTTTTTTTTTTCCATACTATTCGCCATTTCCCGCGTTAGCAAGGTAGCGTTAAGAACAGAGGACTGGGCCTTTGAGGAAATATCCTCACCTGGCCCCCTTCTCTGTTCCTTCTTTTGGAAAATTAAAA
>JAUUDZ010060566.1:0-10269 GCA_032361705.1 Panulirus versicolor | reverse complement strand
CGGACAGGAATGATATCAATATAATTATAACTCACAAAAAGCTAGCCTATTGCGCATCTAACAAAATATTTAACAATTCTAACAAGACATTAACATGCACTAAGGTGGGTCTCTAGAGTGCATGCTTTCTCCAGGCAGGATATAAATGAGCCACAGGGAACTACCGGGATATAAGGGATAAAATAAGCTGGAAGAAAAAAAAAAAAAATACTGGGGAAATTCAAAGGGGCAAAGGTTGATGGAATGAAGACTGTTTGCTCGTGTACCTGCGGGTCTTCGCTCCTCTCCGTCCAGGCAGGCTGTGGGGGATCAGAACATCCATCAATAGTCAGTCACCATAACTACATGTATTACTGAACATTGCACCAGTACAGCGGGAAATGACACAAAACAAAAACCAGTATATATACACCAATGCCATACACATGTTTCTGTACTATAATGATATAGTATAACATTATAATAGAGGGATGGTGTTACAGTTTCTGAACACAGATTGAAATAATGGAATCCAAATGTAGGGATGTACACTCAAACAAGTAAAAGAAAAACCAATGGGTGTATTGATCAATCTATCAATAATACAACCACCTTTTTATTGTTAGGCTGTAACGACCAAGTACAGAATCTCCTCTGAAATCCTAAAGCCAAATCTCAAAGCTGACCTTAAAGGCTCTTTCTGTGTAACCTGGCGTCCCACACAGATCCCAGAGGAACTTTCCGCTTGGTTAGGCACAGAATCGAACTCTGGTTCTCTGAAGCACTCAGCACCCGGACGACCAGGGAAGGAGAAAGCGACACGAACTATCATGTTAGGTCAACAGTAATGGTCAGTTCATGACCTATGATGGTAGGTCAGCAGTAATGACCCACATCACATGGTCAGTCACCAGTTTCCCTTTCACTGTTCAGTTCATAACGTGTGTTGTGTTTTGGTTGAGGTGTTGAGAGCCCCGGGTGTGTGCACTACCGTCTGTCTGGTGTGGGTCAGGTCGTCTGCCTGAGGACGATTAACTTACGTTTCATCTGGACGAAGTTGAAGGTGTTGAGCGCTCTCAAAACGCTCTTGTGGTCGACGTCGAGGTCGATATACGGGCTAAGACGTGTCGAAGACGAGGTCAACTCCTTGTCCCAAGTGAGGTCGAGGTCACTTACCCGACCAATAAGTTGAGGACCCATCTGAGAGAGAAGACATGCATAAGTTAAGGTCTTGACCATGACAAGATGATTGGTACACATTCAAGCAAGACTCCATTAAAACAGTGACCACGTGAGTCTTCAAGGTGACACCAGAACGTCTTTATCATTACATAACTTTTCATCCTACAAACGTTATATACAGGACTAGGAGGGGCCTAAATTCCAGTGGCAGTGAGTAAAGTCAAACTAAAGGTTTCCCTAACGTTTCAGTGGGTTGATCTGGCGTTGATTTTTTTTGACATGTCAATAAGCCAATTCTATTTCACTTCTTTGTCTATGACTTTTTTTTATAGATCCTTCCTAATAGCGAGATCATTCACTGACTCCTAAGTATATCATAATCTTTACCATTTTATCACCTATATATCTTATGTTAACATTCTCAGCAGCTTGCCAACCTCTGTGCATCACCGCAAGATAAAGATGTAGCAAGTCTCAAACGGCGCCTGAGACACAGACTCTGGGCTACCGCTTTTTATGTGATGTTATCTCACAGTCTTACAACCACATACGTCATAACAGACAGAGTCAAGTGTAAGCTCTATACAGAAAGTGCCTCGATCTTCTAAGAGCCCACCTGAGTAACATCTTAATCTCTTATAAAAGATTACATTATGAGTAGAGTGGATATTCTTAACCTCATTTTCTTGTTCACATTTGCCTCATCTATTGAGGCTATATAGATATCAACATCTTTAACAAATACACAATTCTGCTTCACTTCCTTCATCGGTCCGGCACTGCCTGTGATGAAGGCTACGTCACTGTCCTGGCTCGTGAGGACAGTTCCTGTTGCTAAGAATCCGTTTCTGTACAAGACTGGACACGTCTTACCTGCATGAAGGCTGCAGGGTCAGGTTCCTTGATGGCCTCGATGCAAAACTGGACAAGGGCGGTGGTCTGGTGCAGTCTACGCGTGCAACTCGCCGCCTGGTCCCTGCCGGCACGGCAACACGTCAGCCAGGAACCACAAGAACAGAGAAACCAGAAAGGCGTGAGATACGGAACACTGAAGGTAGGTTGAGAAAGAAGCCAGAAGGAGAGGGAGGTTTGTAGGCCAGGCAAGGAAGCAGAGGCTAGGCTAACTCTACACACCAGGGAAATTCAAGAGGTTGGGGTGGGGTGGGGGGCACCAATAGCCTCAAGGCTGAAAGAGTCCAGAAGGTAAACAGAGATCAGGGTCAAAAGGAGAGTGGAAGGACCTTGAAGCTCTGAATGTGAGGAAAGATGGTCAAGCTGAAGAGACAAACAGCCAACCTGAAGACCACAGGATATATCAAATGACATACCTCTGGCAGCAGATGGGACAGTGGTATCTAAGTGAAAGTAACGAGAATGATATCAGGAATATATGTGGCCGGGATGTGTAGGACCAGAGGAGGCAACAAAGATGTTATAAGAATTACGACAGTTGAGCGACAGTGAGAGGATGGAGGTAATAACCTTACCTCATGGAAGAGAGAAGAGTAAAGGATGATCTGATCACGATCTTTAAATTTGTATTTTAGTTTAATAATTCATAATGTGGACAGTGCGTCGGAAGGTGCGAAAATACCACAACCAAAGGTCATGAAAAGAAATTCAGCCAAAGATATGCTGGAAATGAAGAAGTAAGAAGAGTAGGCGATGGATGAAATAAATTAATGGATGAAACTGTGACTTCTGACAGTTTATAGGAGTTCATAAAGTTGCCTGATAAGAGAGGACGCTCAGGAGATGGGGAACAAGAGACAGGACTTCCTCCTCGTACTATACAAATAGGTAATTACATACAGAAATGTCAATTAATCTATTAACACACACACACACACACACACACACACACACTACAATTCTGATGAGTGTGAGTAAAGGATGTCATGATCCTGTTGTAGTATGAGAGTGTGAGTGTGAGTGAGGACTAACCTGTATATTTTGGTGGTGGCCTCTCTCTCCGCGGCCAACTGAGCCAGCAGCCTGGACCTGGCTTCCCTCACCGCCTCCATGAGATCCGAACACTGCCGCTCGACCTCGGCCGCCAGGCTATCGCAATGACCCTGAAGGGACGCAAGTATTAATATGCTGATGATGTATGCATATACTGCCGATGGCTAAGGGAATGCAAGCATTAATATGCTGATGATGTATGCATATACTGCCGATGGTCTAGAGGGGACGCAAGTATTAGCATGCTGAAGTAAGCATATACTGCCAAAGTAAAGAGAAGAATATGGTAGCAGAGCTCTTAGATAACGCCCCTAAGTGTATTACTTTGTGGCGAACGATATAAGTTCCACACTTTAAGAAGCAAACTCACTAGTCAACTCCTCGTGCAGATAGACTGGACTTTTACATCTCTACGGTAAATATGTAAAGCAAAGAAACACAGGACATGTCTTCTGGGACTTACTGAAGAACTAAAGACACTCGGCTTGGAGCGTCGACCCGGCATTTGTATCGGAAGACATCAAACTCTTGAGCGTGAAAATACGACCCTTGAGCACGATGGTACGATCTCTGGGTATAATGACAGAGCTATCGTTCCTGATGGTCGTTCTGTCGTGCTCGAGGGTCGTACTTCCGTACTGGAGAGGCCCAACAAGCCAGGCCTCTTGCACAAAGAAACTGTCAAGTTGTGGCTCAAAAGTCAAAATTCCTTTACATAACAATAAAGAATACAACCGTCACACATGAACTTCAGAACCCAGTCTAAAACGTCAAAAGCCAAGTTTCCATAAGTCATAGGCCGCCACATCAGACCGAGACGTTACAGGCAAAGACCTGGGAAAGTAGGTAGCTGGAGATGCCAGAACTTTTGAGTCACAGTCTTAGGAACAACTAACCCTCAAACTAAAACCCTCCAGCTAGACACTGAGGTATCCAGACCCACACATCTGATGGTTAAGCCCAAAGTCCTCAGCATCAACGTGTTTCAGAATGAGAGACTCTTAATCTAAGAACCTTGTCACGAGTTACCTCACAAGATGAAACTTCAAGAGACGAGACATACTGAGACGTCGAGAGTCGAACGCCCAAGAGCAACAATCTGAGAGTAGTAACTCAAGAATCAAGTGTCCGATGCTGGGCCTAATGACACTACCTCAAAACTGGACATATCACGAGAGAAGATAACAAGAACGTCGAACTTTGATAATAAATATGATAAAGTTTCAACAAAATCTGAAGAACCGGTTCTGAGAACGCTTAGTCAGAACCTGAGGGATTGAAAAAAAAAAAAAATTGTCTCTACGGCAAAAACGTCAACACAACCAGCTGGTCACCTCCCAACTGTAGTGCTTGAAATATGTCATGAGGACAGACCATAGTATGGGTATGTCATGAGGACAGACCATAACATGGGTATGTCATGAGGACAGACCATAACATGGGTATGTCATGAGGACAGACCACAGCATGGGTATGTCATGAGGACAGACCATAACGTGTTATTGGTACTCACATTTACTCTGTCTTGGAAGTTCTTGAGGTTTGTGATGTGAGAATGAGTGGCTTTGGCTCGACCAGACAACTGCTGTAAGGACTCCGACAACTCTGCCTGTGGGAGGAACAAAATATTCTTGGTCATTGAATTTACACTAGTAGGTGATATATAGTTCCTATCTTGAAGCAACAAATTACAACCCTTGGTTATGAGGTAGATACTGTCGTACTACCACATACGTTGTGCCAGGTATACACAACGTCAGATAGTGTCGGTACAATAACACACAGTGTTAGTTACCGTGTTATGACGTCATATATCGTATGTGATGCCGTGTCGTACAATGTTGGACATTAGTGTTGTATTGTGTTATGCAACGTATTATATACGGCTACACCCCGTATTATACAACGTGGCAAATAACCCACTACCACACCCACGGTGTTAAACACCGGGAGGGCAACATGGGAATCAGCAATACTATATGCTAATACAAAATTACTTTCATTAGAATAATTTGAATATATTACAAGGTGGAGCGTTGGCCTAGTATCCTCACCCTGGACGACATGTGCCCTGTACAGCAGATGGTGTCTTAACCCTCGAGCACGGCACTGTGACCCTCGAGCACGACACTGTGACCCTCGAGCACGACACTGTGACCCTCGAGCACGACACTGTGACCCTCGAGCACGACGATATGACCTGTGGATCTGATGATCTGCCCTCTTTGGTCTGCTGCAGCCAGGCCTTCATACCTAGTGATCGAGCCATCCTGCTCAAGGGTCGTGCTCAGTTATCATAGCGTTGTGCTGGGAGGGTCGTGCCGTCGCCCTCAAGGGGTCACATGTGATCATTATTTAAGGATCAATATGTACAGAGGGACTGGAAATTACTGGTTGCTTGATAACGCAGGTCGACCCTAAAGCATATTAGAAGTGACCCAGCCTAACCATTCCTTGCTTTTTGTGTTATGATACATAACGTGGAAGTACCATCCTCCACATCGTAAACATGAACAGTCATGACCCGTGTGGCAGTATGTGGCTAACGACCCTCAGTCTTCGCTTCTTGTGCCCGTATGATACAGACATTAATATTTGTGTAACTGGTGGATGTTTGTCTGTGTCTGTATACAAACACAAATACATACTGGAGGAAGGTGAATACATGTGGCAGTGTCTAAATGGATCTCCATTATGGAAAGATAAATAATTCGTCATTTCCGAGTGCTTCAACGGAGACACTCTCCTCCACGAGTCCAGTTTGATCTCTATTATTCCAGTGAAATTTTCGCCCGTCCAAGCCAGAGAGCAGGTGCACAACATCAGCCATCAGAAACACAATTGTTAAGTAATGTAGGGTAATACATCTCGTTAAGGAAGCAATTGATGTGCATCAAGACGAAACAGTTCCTGTACCCTGCTGGTCGCTCCTGTAATCACTGTGATTAATTATGCAGATTAACCTTGATGGAAAGTATAATTATCTGCAATTCCGGCAGTTGTGGTGCCCTGGACGTTAACAATCATGGCTGATTAATATTAAAGGTGAACAGGCTGGAGAGAGAGAGAGAGAGAGAGAGAGAGAGAGAGAGAGAGAGAGAGAGAGAGAGAGAGAGAGAGAGAGAGAGAGAGACTGACGGACGGTAGAGTCAATCTGATGACAAATAGTGAACTAAAAGCTTAACAAAAACCTCAGTAAAGTGTTTCTCTGAGGACTGTCTACCCCAGCAACCTTCTACCCCTGCAACCAGGATCCCTCCTACCCAGAAACCCCTCCTTCAACAATCTTTTCCCTAGCAATTCTCTCCCCCAGCAGCCGTCTTCCATAGCAATTCTTTCCCCTAAAAATCCTCTCCCCGGTAAATCGCTCCCCCAGCAGCCGTCTCCCCAGCCACTCTCTCCCCAGCAACCCTTTAAGATTATCCCCAACTGTTGTTTTGCTGTTCTTACTACTCCCCTGATAATTCTTCCATTAGTCATTCTGGCCCGATTATCTGCCCTCAGTTATCACGCCCTAGATAATCTATCCGATTATCCTATTGCGAGTTACTTTTTTAGTTATCCTGTCTCGATTATTTTTACCGATTATCTCGGCAGTTGTTATCTTCCCAGATAACCTATGCCATCGATTCCATTTAGACATTAACAATAACAATAATAATAATGATAATCATAACAAAATAATAATAAATGATATTACTACTACTACTACTAGATAAATACCACCTGATTATTTTCATCACAAGTATATTAAAACGTAGGTAGGTGCATAAAGTAGGTAGCTGCATATTAGATAAGGTTTGTAGAGAGGCTAAATATATGAACATGTAGTGAGGAAATCCACAGTGAAATATGTATAACCAAAGAAGAATGAAGGTAAGAAGTGCAGAAATAGAGAGCAAACATTTTCCCCTCACTTTACGACAACTCAAGCTTCCCAGGGATTTTAAGGCTTAAAACTTTAAGATGAATGTGTACAGACGCACGCACACGTCAGGAAACGCACATACACACATACACATTTACACAAGCAAACAGACTTCTACATATATCCATGTACAAAAACACCCAAAGCTACATCTTTTCATACAAACACATACATGAATATTTACAAAAAGATACACGCACATCAAAATGTATAATACACACATATACAGAGGGGCACATACATAATATATACCAAAATCAAGTAGAAATAGTACACACAGACAGGGAGACACACATACACACACACACACACAGACACAGACAGACAGAAACAAACAAACAGACAGATATGCTCATGCAGCGAGAGGCAGGTAGGGAGCCGAAGAAGGGGCAGGGAGGGAGGGAGGCAGGGAGGGAAGCTTAAGAATAAATGCGTCGGGAGTGTTTCTCACAAGGTGTTGTGAAGCGTGGACCAGAAGCGGCAACACTGTCTTGTGTGTTCCATACATTGCCAGGGCCAGAACACCCCAGCAACACTCTCAACACTGCCAGGGCCAGACCACCCCAGCAACACTCTCAACACTGCCAGGGCCAGACCACCCCAGCAACACTTTCCTACGGCGATATTACTCTGAAACCTTCAAGTAGTGAAGCTGTAAG
Source organism: Panulirus versicolor (assembly GCA_032361705.1). Classification (NCBI taxonomy): domain Eukaryota; kingdom Metazoa; phylum Arthropoda; class Malacostraca; order Decapoda; family Palinuridae; genus Panulirus; species Panulirus versicolor. The sequence goes on along the minus strand of JAUUDZ010060566.1, from coordinate 2,556 downwards.
ACATAATGTGACACTAACACGACTCAGAGAAGATGAGAGAGGGAAGGTGACAACAGTACTGTGGTGGAGGCGACAGACACCATGATGTCACAATATGACGATGAAAATATAGCTAGATATAATTAGTGTCTACTTCATACTAGATGACAAACATTGTAGCTAGATATAATTAGTGTCTACTTCATACTAGATGACAAACATTTTTTCTAGTTTTCAAAACTCTAAATTATGTCATCAGTTTTTGTTAGACTTGAAAACATATGTTCTGTATTAGAATACTGATCAAGTAACGAAGACCTGAAACGTTAGACACTTAGAATACAGTGATTGGTGGGGGTAAGTGGGGTGCTTGCCCTCAGCAAGTTCTTTCAAACATGACGCCATTCTAAGAATCCATGAAAATATACAACAAAACAAATCCAAATATACAATAATATAATCTCCTCCCTCTTTGTGTTGAGTTGCTTCCGCCATGATCTCTCCCGAGCTGCCGATAACACAGAATTCCGGCTGTTATCTTACCTGCAGGGGACCCGCATCAGCGCCGCGGGATCCTGACTTGAGAGTGTAACTGACTTACTGAGTCCGAACACCTCACGGGACCCACTCCCTCTCATATCTGGCCTACAGGGGCCAGTACCGCGAAGCCCTAAGACAAAACTGTTATCTCACTTGGTGAGGCACATCACCACCAGGCCAACCCTCCCTCAACCATCTCACCTGTAAGGGACCCACACACACCTCACGAGCTTTAAACATAAAGACCCCCACACAGCGGGGGCCCCACAGAACATGGATCCGATGCAGGTTTCCGGGGCCACGGCAAAGCAGATTTTTGAGCAACACAGCAAAGTATGAGACACATTATGAGTATCAATATCGAGGTCACAGAGAGTGAGTGTCAGGAAGGCGACCCATGAGGACTCAGGATCGCTGCCCATCTTGGTGATACTAATTAGTCAGACGTGGCGCGTTAATCACTTTATAATTAGGGATATTAGGGCCATAATTAAAATGCGGTAATTATAAAACATAATGGTAATGATTCCTCCCCATTTTGACAAGGACCAATATAGTGTAGCTTCTTAATGACGTTAATTACCGACCTCATCTTCGACAGCGTCGCAGGCGACGACGAAGGAAGTTTTACCCCAGAAAAATTGGATCGTTTGTCTGACGGGGATGTGCTTCTTGCTTGACTTCCCCGAGCCCTAAATCATGGTCTAAATTACACTCTTTGTGGCATTTCGCATGACCCCGTCAGACGACCCTGCACGAGGCGTTCACCCGAGTTCTGTGTAGCGTTTAATTTCAATATAAACGACTTTCTCTGTGACATTAAAATGATCCTTATGCGGGCTCTACATACATCCCTCAGTGATCTACGTTGACCTAAGCAAGACGCTCTGCCTGACCTTGTAACTGGTCTACTCCATGTAGATCCTCCTCATCAATGGTCTGTAAAGCTACAAGGAAATGTGACACGGGAGGATCATGACGCCTTCGTAACTGGCTGGATGAGCAGTGGAGCGCCACTGGGCCTAGTGTTGGGTTCTCTGTTCTTCCTGATCCACGTTAATGACTTACCAGAAAGACGAGATTCATGATGATGAACTGACAATCTTACTTCAATCTGGCATATGTAAATCATCTTCACATGAAATAATCTTTAGATATTGTTATGTAAAGAAAGTAAATTTTGCAATACCTACACTTGAGCATAGTCTCACAAGAGTCGGCTGGAAGAGTAACAATCAATTTCATTTCTCAATTACAGTGGTAAGAGAAAACATGAGAGAAATCTATACATATCATTTGATCAAGATTTTACTGTAGGCCCCACTACAAGTACAGGTGATCAAGAATTGTTTAACCAGGCTGTTGGTTGTTGCAGCTTACCATTCACTGAACCTTATGCAACCAGGATGGACTCACAACTCCCCTGCCTTCCTCGCTCTGGATCTATTAGTCTCACTTTACATCAAGCACTGAGTCCGTGTGTGTGTAAATGTTGACATTAGTGTGATAACATTGGAAGGTTTGGTTAGGTTTTTCCATGCAATACGACAGAACTATGGTACTGATAACCATGCAATACCACAGAAATGTGGTACTGATAACCATGCAGGATATAAATGAATATTGACCCTAGGGGCAATGTGAGCAGTTTATTCCCTGGTGATACTCTAAGAGAGGAGGAAGAGCTGGGATGGCCAGCAATTGAGTAATAAATCTTTGGGACAATATTTGCTGGCCATCAGCGCCACTTGCCAAGCAACACATGGTCACAACCCTGATACAGGATCATAACTTACACAGGCGTCTCACAATACGTTCATTTTGGCTGTACATGTTGCAGCACATCTTATCACACTACTTTTTTCCAGTCTATGTATATAATGATGATAAAGCCGATTGGAGGACCAGGGGAAAGGAACTAAGAGAGGGAGGGATAAAAATGGTAATGATGATAACGATAATGATGATAAAAGTAACAGCAATTATGGTTTTCCTCGTGGAGAGATCATGTACCTGCTAATGCAAAAATTTAGAATT
>JAUUDZ010060555.1:0-10270 GCA_032361705.1 Panulirus versicolor | reverse complement strand
AGAGAGAGGAGGGGGGCTAGAGTCGGGTCATTAATTAATGGCTTCACGGGTACTGTTTACACCTTAATTGGAAATATTCATGAAAGGCAATAATGATAGGGGGGAGAAGTATTAGAAAGGGTGTTGATAGCTTGCAATGTAGTACGTTGGCAGCCTGGCATATGGCAAGTCCTGAAATCTGCCTTACATTAAAAACACTACTGGAAGGACATACAAATAAACTCCATCCTCATCTTTGTTCATTATTGGACGTAATTACATTTCGAAGCATCATGAGGTAGCAATCATTGGACATTCATCTTTGACAAAGAGGCAATACTGCGATTAGGAACTGCGTCGCTGCGGGAGAAAACGGGAAAAGAAAATGATGAATGATAGTAATGAAAGCCATTAACCCATGTCAAGATCCTGGTCTGCTAAAACCGACCCTGTCGCATGAACTATGACAGGCGTATCTACTGACGCTTGTCTGAGAGGCGGGACGTCCACTGAACTCGCTCTGAATTGCAGTCAGTCCCTAAGATTTACTTTGTATATTAAGCAGAATATTGGCAGTAACAAGACAACTCTTACCTCGTCGGCATAGATTTCTTACCGTCTATAATGAAACTGAAGTGATGGCACGCTAGGTAATGATGTATCCGGCTAAGAATTTGTACCGTCGTCACACTTGCCATTATCGTTCCGCAACTCCAGGTCATCTAGAGTGAGGTTCTCCTGTGAGTCGTCTATGTGAGATGGAGCAGTACCCTCAGGCTCTGTGGTTCCCATGAGAACTGTAGTCAGCTGGATGAGCTCCAAGCTTTGATGTCAGGAATTGCCGAACTTTCCCCGACACACTTCAAGGATGACAGCAGTAAGATATCTGACTCGCACTTTTTGCGATGACGATCAAAACTTATGGACGAAAAGTTTAACTAAGCAACCGCCTTGAAACAAGACTCAAAAACTTGTATTTTTTGCATTTGTAAAGTAAATGTTATGTATCTATAGCCTGCTTGCTGCATTTTCTTTACTAGTTTGAACTCAGGTGTCCTGCAGTATAGAAAACCACTGTTGATATAGGAATAGTTGTAATACATTGCATGTATCATATCACGTATGCAAATAACACCACCAACATTCTCTTAAACCAGACCGTCCCTTGACCCTAATCATCCTATGTCTCACACTCAGGACGAAGGTCAACCATCTGCCTGCCAGTGATAGAGAATCCTATATCCTCCACCTACGTGGTTCCCCCGGAGGCCACAGGGTTGATACGGAGAGCCAATCTAACGCAGCAGTGTTCCCCTTCCTACCTTCCCTCGCTCCCTTGGCTGGCCCAGCGTGGGTACCTCTGCCAGAGGAGGTGGGGTGAGTGTAGCGCCCCTCGTCAACACCAGAGGACTCTGGAAATCGACAAGAAAAACATAAACGAACTGGTTCTAACGTCCTCTATGGCAAGACGTATTGCTGGGAAACGTTATCTACAGAAGGCGTTAACAGGCTATGAGTCATTCTAACAGCTTCAGGTAGGTTTTTGAGTACAACTCTCAAAAGCAGTAGTATGAGTGGTATGAGTCATGTATTTGATACTGACTTGGAAATCTTGCATGGCATCCGTTGTTCATAAACGTCTCTGTGGGAGTGAGAGTTCAAAGGACTTTTTCTTGTCCTTTATGGCCCACAGTTGTGGCCCACAGGAAATTATCCCTCGTATTATAATGGCTTCCTTCCCTGTGAGTCAGCCCTTCCCTTTGCCATTCCCGAGCTCTGCTTCGTAATTACCTGCTTCCTCCTCTCTTTTCAGATACCTCGGATCACCCCCCACTCAGGAATATCTTCCTTTCATCACATTCTTTGCTGTGCTTGTGTCCTTACCAATCCTGTCTCCTCTTTTTTCTTTCTTACGCGTTTGGGTGCTTTACTCTTTCCTCCCTGGGGACACAGTGATTTTCAAAACAAATGTCAGACTTGATAACAATGCGAGTCTGTTTTCTTAGGCATTCTTGCCTGTTGGCTCCGCAACATAGTGTTGGAGTTGAAGTAAATGGTTGGTGTGGTAACAGGTGCTGCCTATAGTAACTAAAACTCTTCACGAGGTAGATCTATCTAGGTAACACTCCTGCTGAGGTGAGGTGTTCTCTCTGCATCGCACATACAGCACGCACATTAGACCTCTATCAGTCCTCGGAAGGCTCACATCCTCTATGTCATGCATATGAGAGATCTATAAGTCAACTCTTATTAGGACAGTCATACACATAGTCACATTTCTATTAGTGAAGGCGTTCATAGTCGATAAAGACTATGTTCTATCAAACAGAGAGGATAATGTGACGATGTAATCGGATTCAGAATTATATGCTATACTAATCCTCCCTCTACTAATAGGATGTCTGGTAGTAGCCTCGCATGGTACAGTACATCTTAAGAGGTTAAGCCCGTCTCCTGACAGCCTCAACACCTCACACGTGCATCGTACGTACACCTACACAGGACTGAGATGTATTGTATGATCATAGATGCCTCCTCGCTGGTCTCTGGCAAACATAGGCATGAGTTGGGCGAGACGTGGAGGAGAGGACGAACACAATTGGGCTAAAGGTGGACAGAAGTTGCCACTGGACATCAAGAGTATAGCAGAGGAATATTTACTACTACGTCCACTATCAAACAAAATGTGAACGTAGGTCGTAATGTTACCTCACTGTCCCAATGATCTGAGATGTTTTACGGAGGGTCTGATAGTTCTATCTAAACGAAATTAAAACTCTTTTCTAATTCACATCACACTGCACTCACGGGACGAATATCAAGATCTAATTATCATCAAAAGATTTCTTTTTTTAAATCATCAGACGGGTTCTGAAATACTAATATGATCAAATATAACTACGCCATATTTTCCAGAACTCGTTTAAGGCCCTTTAGTGGAGCGGAATATCGATTAATATTCTCACTCGCTGATGAAACGTGCAATATATATAAGCTGGATCCTTGCTCACATGAGAGGCTGGAGCCAGTCTACGTGAAAATATCATAGAGTTGTCAGGCCGATCCTAACTGATTAGCTCTGAAATGACTTTTTAAAATCCCATTTCTATCTCTGTGATGCGCCCTCCTTCTCCACGGTGTTGGGAGCGTCGAACGTCTCAACTATCATGACGGATTATGATCAGGCCGTAATAGCTTGAGTCTTTATTGCCTCTGAAGACACAGAACGCTCAATATATGATAGAAATCATACATAGACGCTTAGATACACAAATGATAGTTTCCCATTACCACCCGTGGTCATGACACTGATGATGGCAAGTGTAAGTCGCTAGAACCACCCAGCTGAGTGGATGTCATGCTCTTCACATTGAGTATACATGACCAGGTTCCCACACTATGGCTGAGTTACTTCCCCCTCCTCCACAATACCAACCTCCCGAACCCGCCCACATCACCACACCTCCGCCCTACTCTACGTCCCCAAGCCAACCCTCAGGCCCTAGTCACTGTTATTGATGACACAGCTCAGGGTCCGTCCTTAATGGGTCCGTATCTGCCCTATACAGACCCTTGTGGCCAAACAACACTCATGTTTACCTTGTCATGAATGTGTCTCGGTAGCTGCACCTCTCCATGGTCACATCTGTGGTGGTAAGACCCGACCACACTTGTTATGTACGGCGGGGACGACGCCAGGGCCAGGGGGTCGTTACTGTGGCCAAGACGACCCTCTCGTGGGAGGGGATGTGGAGGAACCAGTGATGAAGGATGAAGGAAACAAATTTAGGAAGATATGAAAGAAGAATGTAACATGAATGTGATCAAAAGTGGGAATATATAAGGTTGAATAAGGACGAGTGATCAGGTGACAGGAAAACAAAAGAGGTAGTGAAAGGGAAGAGGCAATTTTGATGAAAGGGAACTGGACAGGGAGGAGAGAGGAGGAGGAAAAACTAGAAACGTAATGAGACAAAGACTCTTAGGAAACAGTGAGAGGTGAGCAATATTGGGATGATACAAGAACCTGGGAACTGAGACGTAAAATGATAAAAGGGTAAATGAAACAGATAAGAGAGGAACGAAGAGTAGCCATGAGACGAGGCTACTCTAAAAGGCTTTTGTGAACCAGGTTCATATGTGTCGGAATTTGACTCGACAACAAATGGCCCAAAGAAAGTCTTTAAGACATTTTCGAAATGATGGCGTATCGGCATCTTGCCACTTTTGGTATGAAACAATTTGACACTACGGACGAAGAATTTTGAGAAATGGTTATTGGTCTGGCTTCATAATGGGGAGCCTGCGTTTATGACACTGTAATACATCGATTGCTAACGACATTTCCTGTCATTTGCCGTAATAAATATTGTATTGATATCATATGTCGATGGAAATAATTACAAATTAGAACCACCGTAGTTGTTTTTCCTCACATTCTCATTTATCAATCCTATCGAGACAACACGAGTCGTATTGATCATTTCGAAATTCGTCGGACCTACCCCGGAAGATATATATTTTACCGTGTTTACAAGAATGAATTTGCCTTTGATTCTCACACTCGATAGATTCACGTCTGTGGCTCGGGAGGGGAGGAAGCAACACTGGCTGCCAACACTAGGGGCCTGTGGCCCGGGAGGGAGGAACCAACACTGGCTACCAACACTAGGGGCCTGTGGCCCGGGAGGGAGGAACTAACACTGGCTGCCAACACTAGGGGCCTGTGGCCCGGGAGGGAGGAACCAACACTGGCTGCCAACACCAGGGGCCTCTGGCTCGGAAGGGAGGAACCAACACTGGCTGCCAACACTAGGGACCTGTGGCCCGGGAGGGAGGAACCAACACTGGCTGCCAACACTAGTAGGAACCTGTGGCCCTGGAGGGGAGGAAGCAACACTAGCTGCCAACACTAGGGACCTGTGGCCCGGGAGGGAGGGACCAACACTGGCTGCCAACACTAGTAGGAACCTGTGGCTCGGGAGGGAGGAACCAACACTGGCTAGGAACAGGGACCTGTGTTGATAAGGTCGCCATCCTCTTGAACATTCGAGATACGTGTTGACTGAAAGAAAGGAAATCAGAGAGGAGAGAGAGAGAGAGAGAGAGAGAGAGAGAGAGAGAGAGAGAGAGAGAAAGAGAGAGAGAGAAGAGCTCGGAAATCAAACCCTGAAACCTAAATTGGTGTCGGAGCATGGAAAGGAAGTACGTTTTTAAGATACAAGGATGAGAGTGTAAGTAACATACAAAATGATAAGAGGAATTAGGAATAGCTGGAGGAGGAGTGGAAGAACAGACTGGAAGGGTAAGATAATGAGAATAGTGATGACACGTACGAGGGCCTGGGTTACTGTAAGACCAAAGATTGCCTGGAGAAGGCTCTGGAGAAGGCTCTGCCCCAGGGCCACAACACAGTCCCAACGCAACGCTGTACATTTCAACTGCCTGTATCCTGTAGGAATCAACTGCCAAACCAGCAAACTATGTAGTCAGCCTATCAGCCTGCTCATGGGAGAGAAAGAATGAAATGTTTGATGTTGTTGCTGGAAATTAAAACTTGCGAAAGCAATTAAAACAATGAACAGCGGAATCTGAAAATGCAATTATTCTAACAAAACCCAATTTTCCTATAGAAAAAAAGGAAAATTGTCATTCGAAATTTTTGAAGTTGTAGTTGAGCTGGACGGCCATTAATTCTGACCTATACCCAAATGTTCAGAGTGCTGACAGTTTAGAGTGTATTGCAATAACCTCTGACCCCTCTCGACCTATAGAGTCAAGCTTGCCTTCCTACATACATCGGATGGAAGTTTTTTCTCATACATGTAGCAGGGAGGGAAAGAACAAGAGGTAAGGGACATAGGTATATAATAAATGGAAGAGCGAAATGATATGTGATGGAAGGTACGACATACAGCGCTTGAAAGATGGAGAGAGAGAGAGAGAGAGAGAGAGAGAGAGAGAGAGAGAGAGACTTGTGGGTAAGCTCTCACATTCAGTCTCCAGTAGCATATCATACCCAAACTGTCTACCATCAGATGGCCTTGTTTGTCTCCGACGTCTGACAGAGATCAGATGAATTTCCCCAAAAAATAATCTAATCATTATTTAGAAATTCTTCTGCCGCTCTTGTCTTAAACTAGACGGGGATATTTAACAGTGACATATGCAACGTATGTTGATAGCTATTTATCATTTTTAACATTATGTAAACATATACTTCATTAACCATCGACATAAGTTCTATATTCGTGGGATATTTAAGTATTTTTCGTATCTTTTTATCTATGTCACTTCGACCATTTCGCTAAGAATCATTTTATCGGAATCCTTGTCAGGTAAGTTCACCAAGAGATGTTTTACAAAACCCAGGACAGACAAACCCTCTTGGTCGGGAAAGCAGTCCTTCTTCTTCTTCTTCCCTACGATTAGTAAGACAGGCATTCATCCATAGTTCCTCTAAAGACTTGAATAGAAATAGGGAGCTTCTTAGAGCTATAAAGCCTACAATCTTGTCGGCGTCATATGGGTCAACATAGCGTCTGTACTGTGATGAACTGTGACACCAATGACGCCTGTACAGTTGGCAGACACTGTTCCCTCGTCTCCTGCTGCCACCAGTTGCTCGTGTGTTGTCAGATGATGACGACGGCGACAGATTACTTGGTGGGAGGCTTTGATGGTACAACATCATGCCATGAACTCCACCCAACGGCGCGTGATTGCAGACAGCTGTAGGGACTAACAGATGACTCTGAAATATTCAACGCAACATCTCGACAATACCGCGATAACCCGAGGATCAGTGAGGATGTACAATACCTCTGTACCTCCCACAATAACAAGTTCGTTTAGCAGCAGCACGGCTACTGCTTGGCCAAAAACGGTGGGGCGGCGGGGGGCGGTCATCAAACCGAGAACAACAGACCTTGTGTTTGTGTAAGGCCTTGGAAATGCTGCACGACTCCGTCGGAGAGAACAGGCAGAACTAGGCAGAGCTTCCTGTTTAATCATACGGTTGAAGTTGTTATTTCTCCCACCAGCGGTACATCCAGACGATGGCAGGAGCAGGAGAGGGAAGTAGGGAGATGTGTCCCCACACACACACACACACACACACACACACACACCTTCCGCAATCCACAGATGAGGTACAGGAATGTTCATACAGCTGTCCACGGCTGACTCTGTGACTGACATCTTGATGTCACATTCTCCCCTTTGGCAGATTTTCTCCTTTTCTACAGTACGTAGTGATTGTCATTTTCCCCTCGCTACTTGCTTATAATTGTTGTAATGTCCTTCCTTAATGTGTATTGTCATCGTCCTTGTTTTCTTTATGGAGTCCCCTGTGTTCTTTGTAGTTCCTCAGTATAGCTCGTCAGTTTCGTGACTCTGTGTGATATATGGTTTGTCTTGACCTTCTACCATCGGCTTTCTAAATATTTAAGTCATTGTTAACAGCCTCCATCACTGTCCTGGTCATCCCTCACTCTGCTTATATTACAGAACTCTCTCTCTCTCTCTCTCTCTCTCTCTCTCTCTCTCTCTCTCTCTCTGTCTCTCTCTCAGCCATATCCCCTCAATCCTCTTCCTCTGAACTATAAATTTCCTCCCTTCCGCTGACCACACACCAGCCATATCTCAGCCAGAGCCTCACCTCCTGGCCATAATAGCCACCCACCTCCCTCCCTCGACCACGTCTTCCAGCACAATAGACACCCTCGTCTGCAGGATCTCCACCTCGGGATATTTTCGTGCCTCTTCTCCTTTGATCCAGCCTTCCTCTGACGACCACTTCATTACCTCACCTGGCCGTCTTGGGTCCTCGCAGATCCTTCACCAGCGCCAGATTGACATGTTCTGTACCCATGACGCCACCTGCTTCGCCTCCCTCCTCCTCCTTTGTTACATCCTTGGCATTCATCTTAACACTTCCTTCATCCTGTGGCCCTCATAACCTTTCCTACGGTGCTTTCAGTTCAATGAGTGTGCCCTCATACCTCACCTGAGTCCCAGGACCATCCTATTCCTCCCCTCATTCCTACATCGCTGCAGTTCCTCACTGTTAGTGGACAAGGGCGTCATTCCTCCGAGCCTCCCCCCAGGCTGTTGGCTAAGCTCTACCCGACAGCCAGCGGTGCCAAGTGACCTTCTGAGGTCATGCCAGGTGCCACATATTGTTTACCTCTCCATCTCTTCTGTCGCAGGTCATTTCCATCCGCATGTGTATAGAACAGGTTCTCCTCACAGACATACATGAATAGTACAGGTCCTTTACACACACACACACACACACACACACACATGATACATCTCCTCCCAAAACACACATGGCACAGCTCCTTCCCTTAGGCACAGTGATTTACTTCTACAAAGCAAAACGAAAACCTCGGCCAATCAGGTGCAACAATGTCCTATCCTCTTAAATGTTTCCTACTTCATATCATATGAGGGTCACCTTAGCTCTCATACCATAAGCACGTGAGTTCAATCATTGAACAGGCCGGTACGACCTCTAGGCATATGATGGTGTGACCTCCGACCTGATGCTCAAGGGTCGGTTCAAAAAGTTGCGCCAGAGTAACCAAGGGTGGTGTCGTTGTGCTCAAGAGGTCGTACCCTTTGTTCTCAAGAACCGTGACGTCATGTTAAGGATCGTCCCATCCTGCTCAAGGATGGTACCGTCGTGTTCAAGGATCGTAACGTCGTGCTCAATGATCGTAACGTCGTGCTCAAGGATCGTATCGTCGTGCTCAAGAATCGTACCGTCGTATTCAAGGATCGTAACGTCGTGCTCAAGGATCGTAACGTCGTGCTCAAGGATCGTATCGTCGTGCTCAAAGATCGTACCGTCGTTCTCAAGGATGGTACCGTCGTGCTCAAGGATCGTACCGTCGTGCTCAAGGATCGTATCGTCGTGCTCTAGGATCGTACCTTGGTGCTCAAGGATCGTACCTTCGTGCTCAAAGATCGTACCGTTGTGCTCAAAGAGTTATTGTTATCAGCCACGAGACTTGACATTTCATCCTCCTTTGTTTACAAATCTTGATTCTACCTAAGCTTCTTTTCAGGAAAAGACGAATGTATTCAGTATTTCATTTAATAGTATTTGTGTGTGTGTGTGATTGTGAGTGTGTGTGTGTGTGTGTGTGTGTGTGTGTGTGTGTGTGGCTTCTCTGAACATCTGGGAAATTTCTAAATTTTCCTTCGGTGTGTTCTAGTTTGTTTTTTTTCTCTCCTCTTAATCATCACGTTGCAGGTTCCCTTACCCTCCATGCAACATCAGGATTTCCCTTTTCTTTTTCCTTCGTCGAAGTTTTCCAGGTACTGGAAAGAACATCAGAATCCCAAAGTTTACTCTTTTAATGAACTGGGAACAGCAAACAGCTTCCGCACACTCAGACCCGAATGAATGATTTTAATTAAATTCTTGAGAGAAATCCTCGTAAATGTTCCTGTCGGCCCTTCAGACTGTACACCAAAAGACAATAATAAGTCTGAGGATTGTAATTCTCTCTTTGCATACGACTGTGAATAACACGAAACATGAATCCATTGGTCTAGATCAGCCGATATTGAAAGATATTCCAATTTTATTGAATCAAAATTTTGGAGAGAGATGACGTAAGCCATAAATATTCACGGATTTTCTTTCGTCTGTTTGGCCTAATGGCTCTCACTCTTTTACGCTATTATCACTAACATTCGTTAATGATATTCTAACTCCTCCTCCACCACGACCATAAAGAAAGATCCCACAGCTACTAATTATTTCATATGTGTAACTAAATAATCAAAAGATATTTTGGCCTCACCACAACGTGTGTAATCAGATGGAAACTCCTCTCTCTCTCTCTCTCTCTCTCTCTCTCTCTCTCTCTCTCTCTCTCTCTCTCTCTCTCTCTCTGTCTCACCAACACGTAGAGGCAGCTAGAGTGGCTTCCTTAAGGAAACAAACCAAACCAAACCAAACTGTAAGGCTAGAATAACCACTAGCTGCAACACGCAAAGCTAATATTGCCAGTAGCAGCATCCTACAAAGCTAACACAGCCAGTAGCTGCATCACAATAAGCTAACATACTTCATGTGATTATCTACTGTGATCAATAACCCCATGGCACAAAGCTACCGTACCCAGTAACCGCACTACACACAGCTAACACAACCAGCAGTTTCATCGAACAAACCAAACACAGCCAGTGGCTGCGTCACACAAAGCTGTCGTAGCTGGTCGCTGCGTCGCACAAAGCTGTCGTAGCTGGTCGCTGCGTCGCACAAAGCTGACGT
>JAUUDZ010060554.1:0-11148 GCA_032361705.1 Panulirus versicolor | reverse complement strand
AGACCTTGTTCATCTCTTTCAAACATATTTCTCTTACTACTACAGATCTCACTAACCCTGTTATTCCTAACTTGATCAACTCTCCTCCCACACATATTGTCCTCAATTATTAATTTCCAATGCATCTACCTCCTTCCATACTTCAGCATTTAGTGCCCACAATTCGCATCCATACAGCACTGTGGGGACCAATTTATCAAATACACTTATCTTTGCCCTCAGGACAGTGACCTGTCTTATCAAATAACTTATATTTGCCCTCACAGACAGTGGCCTGTCTTATCAAATATACTTATCTTTGCTCTCACAGACAATGACCTGTCTTTCCACATACTTTTCAATGCAACAAGGACATTTCTCCTTTTCCTCACCCTATGACTCACTTCATCTCCCATATTTCCATCTGCTGCCATGTACACTTCCAGGGGGGAAAACTTCCAGGTTCTCTACATCAAATATAGCAAAAAGTAATTACTGGAAAGGCCTACTGATGTCTTTTAATATAAGACAACATAAGAATATGCAGATGAAAAGTTGGTCAAAAATATATAACATACAACTCTGCTTTGGAAGGTACAGTGGAGAGGTAAGCAATGGAAGAGATTAATAGATACAATAAGAAAGCTAATTTGGGCAACAGATATTTTCAGAGGTATGACCGGGAATCAGATGCAATGGAAGCATTCTACTGATGGAAGTGTTGTTAATGATGATAAGACCAATGATCTGATCTAATAGGAGAATTTTTTTACAAAGTTGGTGTAAGTGGAGATGATGGTCTCACTTTGCACATCAACTTACAGTGCAAAATGAAAAAGTAATTGGTACTTATCTAAGTGAAAAGGCCTATGCTTCACTGTAACACATGACAAGACATGACATGAGCTGAGAATGTGCTAGAGTGATTTTAGAGGCAGTATGTACAGTTGCTCACAGTCCTGGATGGTACAGTCAGTGTTGTCAATCCTAACATTCTGGTAGGTGTGAACCCTGGGAGGATCAACTTGTAGATCCGAATCATTCACAAAGGAGAGGGAGGCAAGAGGGGTCAGGGGGTGACTGATGGTGGATGTTTCATTGGCAGAAATATGACTATGAATATTAGGCATAATAAGAAGTAAAAGTTAGTACCCTCAAAATAATCCCAAAACCACAATAAGATTTTATGTAATGATGCAAAAAAATGCGATATTTTCAAATCTACAATATCTCATTGGCCAGCTGCCAGGCCCAACTGAATGTAATCAGTTCTCGTCCTCAGCTCTCCCATCCTCTGCTAACAGTGTAACACTTGGATAATAGAATTTTCTTGGGTACTTTTCATATAATCTTAATAGTTAAGTCACACGCACAATCTTAGTATTGGCCTATTCCAATTTTTCCCCCTAAATTTACCATTTTCTGTGGAGAGCATAAACTTGAGGTCCATAGCTGGCAAGTCATCATAATGAAATCATGATTACAATTACTTTTGCAGTGGAATCGATTACAATTATTTTGGCTTTGGAGACAATGGATTCAATTAAAATTACAATTCCTCAAAAAACATGGAATTATTTTCAACGATTATGTTCCTGATTACAATTACATCATGTCTGCAATGTAGCACTAAATGAAGGGGATAAGTAATACTCACGAGAGCAAAACAAATAATGAATTGTAACAAGTATTAACTATTATACACAATTTGCTGTTATCTACAGTTCAGTAATACTTTGGCACATCGACATCAAATTCCTCCTCCACCAGCCTCTCTCTCTCTCCCTCCCCCCAATGTTTGTGCCTTTTTCGCTACATTTGGAAACAAAAAATTTTGCTATCTATCTAAAGGTAAATAATGATAAGGGGTTGCTCTTTTTATGACAGGATAACTTTACTTAATGAGAACTTGTTTACAGTCTACATAATCCTTGTAATTGTAATTCTTTTCATCTTGATTACCCATAATGATGAGCTAATATACGCCTGTTTATGCAATGACCATTACTGCAACAACCTCGCCAACATGGCACTCCATTAGTCATTTTATCAGTGTTGCACCCCCTGCATTTGCACAACAACTTCCTCAGTGCCTTATACCCCTAATGAGCTTCCCATACTGTCAATTACAGCTCATCATTAGGGGGTCAGTAGATTAAAGGATATGGAAGAAGGTGTGGTATGAACAGCAGTGAGTGAAAATTATCAGGGAAAAGGAAAAGAAGGATGTGCAAGTCTGCTAGCTACCACCAAGGGTATGGGAGGGTGTTACATAGCACGGATGGAAATGGATCAAGAATAGTGTGGATGAAAGGAAAGATTGGGATTGTGAAATATGCATGGGTATGTGTAATGCACCTGTGAATATGAAGACTGTACGAGGCAGGGATGAAATGAACCTTTTCCAAAGGAATTTGAATGACTGTATAAAAGGATTTGAGAATGAGAGAAATGTGGTCATACTGGATGATATGAATGCAAAAGTGGGATGTTATGGAACTGGTGAGATAGTTAGTAAATGAGGAGTGCCTGGAGTAAATGAGAATGAGAGCTATCTTGTGGATATTTGTGCTGAGAGGGGAGTTATTCCTTGCAAACACCTTTTTTTAGCACAAGATAATCCACAAACATATATGGATGAAGAATTATGGAATAGAAGAACAAAAGGCTTTGACTGACTATGGTGCAATGGATGAAAGATTAAGAAAGGTTGTGCTGGATGCTAGTCGTGAAAGGATTCTTTGGAGACTGACCATTTTGTGGTTCTTGTGGGGATGAGGATCAGGGAGAAGAGGAGGTATGATGTAAAGAGGAATGGTAAGGTAAAAGTGTTGACAACCGAGAAGATGAATCAGAAAAAATAAAGGGAGAAGTATGAGGCATTTAAATATTATATTATTATCATTATTACTATTA
Organism: Panulirus versicolor; assembly: GCA_032361705.1. Taxonomy (NCBI): domain Eukaryota; kingdom Metazoa; phylum Arthropoda; class Malacostraca; order Decapoda; family Palinuridae; genus Panulirus; species Panulirus versicolor. Next base: position 8,253 of record JAUUDZ010060554.1, on the reverse strand, counting down.
TTGTACTTAACTGCTGTTTCCCACGTCAGCAAGGTAGTGCAAGGAAACAGACGGATGTGGAAAGGGAGCTGTGGTTTCAGTGCATTACACATAACAGCTAGAGACTGAGAGTGAATGAATGTGACCTTTGTTGTCTTTTCCTAGCGCTACCTTGTGCGCACATGGGGGAAGGGGGATGCCATTTCATGTGTGGAGGGGTGGCAACAGGAATGGATGAAGGCAGCAAGCATGAATATGTACATATGTATATATGTATATGTCTGTGTATGTATATGTATGTAAATGTTGAAATGTATAGGTATGTATATGTGCGAGCGTGAGCGTTATTGTATATACATGTGTATGTGAGTGGGTTGAGCCATTCTTTCATCTGTTTCCTTGCACTACCTCACTAACGTGGGAGAAAGTGACTAAGTATAATAAATATGAATAAATGAATATTATTATCTTATACATTCCTTTGAGTCCACAGGGAAAATGAAACACGATGAGTTCCCAAGTGCACTTTCGTGTGATAATCACATCATCAGGGGAGACAAAGAGAGAAATATAACAGTTAGTTGATATACAACAAAGAGACATAGCTAGAAAGCCATATGGTAAACGTGATTGTCCAAACAAGCGTATCATAAACTTATTATTTGGACAAGAAGGTGAATTGTTTACAAATCTTATCAATAATAAAGTTATCCAATTTGTATAGACCTTCACTAATATTAAGATTATAATTCTTTGTGCATTGAATAATAGAAGTAGTCAATGATATTTCTCGTGGTACTGGAGTTCGAGTTAATAACTGAGATGGCATTACTCCAGTCAATACGATGATCATAGTTTTTAACGTGATTAAACAAGGCATTTGATTCTTGTCCCGTTCTTATACTATATTTATGTTACTTAAGTCTAACAGAAAGATCCTTACCAGTCTGCCCAACATAAAACTTATCTCAATTTCTACATGGCACTTTATAGATGCATCCTATAGAACTTTCTGGTGAATTCCTGATTAAGATGTTCTTCATAGTACTATTGTCGCTGAAGGCAACATTTACGTTAAAAGATTTAAGCAACATGGGAAGTAAAGTAAGATTATCATTAAAAGGGAGAACTAAAAGGTTCTTGGTGTCAAGGGGAGGTTTGGGTTCATCTCTATAAAATCATTTCTTTGTCAGATTAAGGGATTTATCAATGAAAGATCTAGGGTACTTTTGGATCCAATAAACTCTGGACTGCAAATACATAATGCCCTAAGGAACATAGACTTTTGAGCTGAGTAATAATGGATATATGACCAAACATTGGAAGGTTTTCTGTACATGCTAAGCTTAAACCTGTTTCCATTTCGATGGATTATGCAATCTAAAAATGGTAACATACCATTATTTTCATTTTCTACAGTAGATTCGATGGAATGTACTAAATTGTTAAGTAAAGGGAGAAATGTTTGTAAATTTTCATTTGTTGGCCAAACACAAAGAAAGTCATCTACATACCTTAACCAAATTGCATTATGATATTAGAATTTGATATCTTACCCATTTAAGGGAAGCAGCTGCTCTGATATAAGACCCATGGGAAGCAGCTGTTGTGATATAAGAACCAAGGGAATCAGCTGTTGTGATATAAGAACCATGGGAACCAGACCCATGGGAAGCAGCTGTTGTGATATAAGACCCATGGGAAGCAGCTGTTGTGATATAAGAACCATGGGAAGCAGCTGTTGTGATATAGGAACCATGGGAAGCAGCTGTTGTGATATGAAAGTAGATCAGTTGCACGAGAGGAAAACATAAAAGATGAAGTTGAGGAAACAGAGACTGTGAGAATGATGCAGGTGTGGCTGTAGACAGTTGTGGAAATGAAGCCATGTTAGTTTATACATGCAACAGAGCAGTACAATGTATACGATAACATATTACAGAATAAAATGACTAATATTAATGATATACACAGATTAAAATGATTCATACTGACAGAATAACATAATTACATTTAATAAGACAAAAATGATATATATCATATCAGCGAAAGGGATGACTGAGTATCGTGTGAGCCAGGTCTTCCCAGGAGAGTGTTGAGAAAGACAGGTTGTGGCTGTAGGATGTCTGACCTGGTCAACCATCTCCCTCACTTAAAGATGTGTCCCGAGTCATAGTTTGAGAATGACTACGTCACTGTGAATCAGGTTTGTTATATACATATAACGAATAAGGGAAGTCATTACGGATCAGAGGTTGTTACTGATCACCAGCTGTAATTCAAAGAGGAAAGCAAATAGTGTATGAATTGTTTAGGTTCCCACAAAGTGTAGACAGTGACATGAGCGGTATCTGGGTGGAGTGTTGCTGGTAGATATGAGATTAAAGATGACCCAAATTATAGTCATTTGCTCAGTCAGACATATGGCGTGGCACCAGCTGGGCTGGGCTGAGGGCGCCCCAACGGAGCAGGTCAAGTCAGAACCCTTGGATGTTTGTGTACACATCCTGTGACACATTTCAGCAGCTACACATTCATCATGTGGGAAGTAAAACACATCTCATGGGTTCTGTGTTCCTATAGGGGTTCCACATGACGTATGTATCCTCACAACTGCTTCACATGACTCATGTCCTCCCACAGAGGCGGCTCATGGCAGGAGTATTACCACTTGTGCTTCTCATGGTAGCAGCATTACCAAAGTTACTCCTCATGGTAGCAGCATTACCAAAGTTACTCCTCATGGTAGCAGCATTACCAAAGTTACTCCTCATGGTGGCAGCATGACCACAGTTACTCCTCATGGTAGCAGTATTGCCACAGTTATTCTTCATGGTAGCAGCATTACCACAGTTACTTCTCATGGTAGCAGTATTGCCACAGTTATTCTTCATGGTAGCAGCATTACCACAGTTACTTCTCATGGTAGCAGCATTACCAAAGTTACTCCTCATGGTAGCAGTATTGCCACAGGTACGGCCCTCAGGTACATACTCGCCTCTCAACACATGGTTGAGATACACGAATGGTTTACCCTCTCATCTGTCTCATTCATTTAGTTCCACGTCCCCTCCGTGTGTGTCGTACTTACGTCCACTTCTTTCACTGGACTACAACACTCTGACCTGCCTTCACTGTCACATCTGGTTCATTCACTTGTGCAGTTCCTTCCATATGATAGTTGAGTGCTGGAAATGATTGGTTTCCGTAACTACCTTACTTAAACATGTGCTTCATCATTCCATCTGTTTCATAAACTTATCATTTTCATACATGACTCTCTGTTGTATGACCTTCAGTCACTTCACTGGTTCACTCCTTCATTCACGTATTTTATCGGAATGTGTTACAAGATGTGCGTCACAAGTACACCTGCTTCCTTCACTTAACTATATTACTCTTCTATGGGCTGCAAGGTATATATATACTTCATTCACTTAATTATTGTTATATGTCCCTTCCCCCCTCCCACCCCCGTTACATCTTCTTCATTCATTTCATGAACTATCAATGCACTTGTTTCATTGTTGTATTTGTTTCATTCACTTAAACGCATCACTACTGCATGTGGTTCATCACTACTGCATTTGGTTCATCACTAATGCATGTGGTTCAACACTACTGCATGTGGTTCATCACTACTGGATGTGGTTCATCACTAATGTATGTGGTTCAACACTAATGCATGTGGTTCATCACTACATCCTGTGGTTCATCACTACTGCATGTGGTCCATCATTACTGCATGTGGTTCATCACCATGTATGTGGCCCATCATTACTGCATGTGGTTCATCATTACTGCATGTGGTTCATCACCATGTATGTGGTCCATCATTACTGCATGTGGTTCATCACCATGTATGTGGTCCATCATTATTGCATGTGGTTCATCATTATTGCATGTGGTTCATTACCATGTATGTGGTCCATCATTACTGCATGTGGTTCATCACTACTGCATGTGATTCATCATTACTGCATGTGGTTCATCATTACTGCATGTGGTTCATCATTACTGCATGTGGTTCATCACTACTGCATGTGATTCATCATTACTGCATGTGGTTCATCACTACTGCATGTGGTTCATCATTACTGCATGTGATTCATCATTACTGCATGTGGTTCATCACTACTGCATGTGGTTCATCATTATTGCATGTGGTTCATCATTACTGCATGTGGTTCATCACAACTGCATGTGGTTCATCACTACTGCATGTGGTTCATCATTACTGCATGTGGTTCATCATTGCATGTGGTCCATCATTACTGCATGTGGTTCATCATTACTGCATGTGGTTCATGATTACTGCATGTGGTTCATCACTACTGCATGTGGTTCATCATTACTGCATGTGATTCATCACCATGTATGTGGTTCATCACCATGTATGTGGTTCATCACTACTGCATGTGATTCATCACCATGTATGTGGTTCATCACCATGTATGTGGTTCATCACTACTGCATGTGGTTCATCATTACTGCATGTGGTTCATCACTACTGCATGTGGTCCATCATTACTGCATGTGGTTCATCACTACTGCATGTGGTTCATCACTACTGCACGTGGTTCATCATTACTGCATGTGGTTCATCACCATGTATGTGGTTCATCACCATGTACGTGGTTCATCACCATGTATGTGGTTAATCATTACTGCATGTGGTTCATCACTACTGCACGTGGTTCATCACCATGTACGGGGTTCATCACCATGTATGTGGTTCATCACCATGTATGTGGTTCATCATTACTGCATGTGGTCCATCATTACTGCATGTGGTTCATCATTACTGCATGTGGTTCACCATTACTGCATGTGGTTCATCATTACTGCACGTGGTTCATCACCATGTATGTGGTTCATCACTACTGCATGTGGTTCATCACTGATGCATGTGGTTCACCACTACTTCATATGGTTCATCACTGATGCATGTGGCTCACCACTACTGCATATAGTTCACCACTACTGCATGTGGTTCAACACTACTGCATGTGGTTCACCACTACTGCATTCACCACTATTGCATGTGGTTCATCACTACTGCATGTGGTTCACAACTACTACATATGGTTCACCACTACTGCATGTGGTTCATCACTACTGCATGTGGTTCATCACTACTGCATTCACCACTACTGCATGTGGTTCATCACTACTGCATGTGGTTCACTACTACTGCACATGGTTCACCACTACTGCATGTGGTCCACCACTACTGTATTCGCCACTATTGCATGTCGTTCATCACTACTGCATGTGGTTCATCATTACTACATGTAATTCACCACTTCTGCATTCACCATTACTGCATGTGGTTCACAACTACTGCGTGTGGTTCATCACCACTGCATGTGGTTCACCACTACTGCATTCACCACTACTGCATGTGGTTCATCACTACTGCATGTGGTTCACCACTTATGCATTCACCACTACTGCATGTGGTTCACCACTACTGCATGTGGTTCATCACTACTGCATGTGGTTCACCATTATTGCGTGTGGTTCATCACTACTGCATGTGGTTCACCACTACTGTATTCACCACTACTGCATGTGGTTCATCACTATTGCATGTGGTTCGCCACTACTGCATTCACCACTACTGCATGTGGTTCACCACTACTGCATATGGTTCATCACTACTGCATGTGGTTCATTGATTCGTCTAATCTATTCACGTTACTGCTGATTCACTGCTTCATCTGCATCACTCACAAACCAGCATCTTGTGTGCCTCACTGCTACACCAGCGCCTACATTATCCTACTTCTGCTCTACTGTTACATCTACTTCACTTAATGTGTCGTCCTGCATGTGTTTCACCGCCGTATCTGCTTCATTTACAGGTCTGACGCTGCTTCATGAACGGTTCTATCAACTGACACTGCGTTAGTTGTCGCTCACTGACTCTCCTTCAACCGTTTCATTTACCCCAACAGTTGCTTCAGTCCCAAGGCCGTCTCGTATCAGTTTCTGAATCAATCCAACTGAAACTTCACTGTTTTCCTCTTCTGAGTGGCTTAACACTGCCTTACTCCCATAGTTCTTCGAACCACAATGGTTTATGAACACATCCTCGTCGCTCCATTAGCTCAGTCTTACATCATAATTATTTCCACTTATTCAGAAGCTTTATTCTTGCAGGAGACAGATGCCGTTGACTGATTCATGTCTACTGTTTCATTTGATGCTCTCAGTGCTTCACTTTCATGTCTCATGAACAGATATGAGGTGTACCTGGCTTAGGCTGGTGTGTGTGTGTGTGTGTGTGTGTGTGTGTGTGCAAGATGTGGTACATATATACAAGATTAAGAGACGGAGCAACATGAGTGTGAAATTCTCTCATCGTAACACACAAACAGTAATCACACACACACACACACACACACACACACACACAAATAATATGTACGGATAGAACAACCAGAAGAAGTAGAATAAGACCAGGGAAGATAATTATAAGTACTTTCATAGTATGCTGTAGTGGATGAATGTTATAAAGTGATTAATGAAACTATGAATGAGGGTAGAAGGCCCCTCGAGAGTAGACCTCCTTCTCGTGCAGTATTTGTTTCAGTAGAGAAAGGCTCGAACGCTGCTTCATCCAGACATTCCTCAGTTTGCTTCGAACACCTTTACTGTCTCATTCGTTCCTCCTCACGACTCTCCTGAACCGTTTGTCACAGACTTCCTGGAACTCTCTGGTGGACATGACGTGTTGAGGCCGAGGGTCGGGTATACTGGAGTCGCTTGGCAACACCGTAGCTACAACAGTTCATCACAACCAATAAAGTAAGTCGATAATAACCTGGTGAGCCGTCACAACACCTGAAATGGTTTAATGACGTGTTGTTACACAGGTTTGATAGCAAAGTTTACAGCTGATTCTACGCTGTTTCGGGAAAGTCTTGCTACATTGTCAGTTTTGGTGACAACCCTTCTCTGAGTTTATCCATGGGTCCGTCCGTGTCCTGCACACCAGATGTATATGCATCGAAGCCATCTAGAGACAGCATATGTACGCAGGAACGATCATATGTGTAGTAAATATACATATTACATCATACGTCTGGCACAGGCGAATGTGACAATCCTCATACCAAAACAACACTTGGGTTTACAACATCACAAACCACACAACATCGTTTGTATCTTTCGTTCAACACATGTAGTGTTATCGTAAGGTATACAACAATCATACATGTTTTTGTCATCTCTTTATGAGTGTGTTGAAACCCAGGCTGGGCGCGTTATGGAAAAAAGTTCCAGAACTATTATCATTATTGCGTCAGTTTCCATAAACGTAGACAATAACAGTTGATTGACGCGTCGGGCGGGAGAGAACTGCTTCATTAACTTGTGTGTTGTGAGTCTTCTAGTTACTAGCGTCCTGACCTCAGAAATTTTAGGTTTATATTTGATATCGTCCTACTGTGCTGTGCGTCAGTGTACAGCACTAGTAATGATAGCCTTATGTCCATGTTGAAAGTCCTTTTTAAGCGAATCTTTGATTATATCTCAACCAACATGTTCCCACACTGTTCACTGGGCATGTGTTGTGCCCTGGAGAGGCTGACGAGCCAGGAATATTTTTCTAAAGACTTATACGTTTTCGAACAACTATCTTTTTGTTTACACGAGTCACCACCAACTGTACAACGATGAACGAGACATACGACTCTTAAGGGGAACAGATGGTCGTGTAGTGGTTAGCGTTCCTGACAGTGACGCATTCACAGGGCTGCCCAAAATCGAGCGCATAAGTTCGAATCCCGGTTGTGACAGTCGATCCACAGTCAACCTAGCTCTTCATCCACCCTTATTGGTTGGCCAGTAGAATGGGTGCCTCGCTCAGTGGGTGGTGGGATAAAGAAGTAAGGTTGTTAGTGAAAGAGAAAAGGGAGGCGTTTGGACGATACTTGCAGGGGCAGTAGTGCAAATGACTGGGAGGGGTATAAAAGAAAGCGGCAAGAGGCCTAGGGCAAATGAGAGTTGGGGTGAGAGATTATCATTAAATTCTAGGGAGAATATAAAGATGTTTTGGAAGGAGGTAAATAAAGTGCGTAAGACAAGAGAAAGAATGGGAACATCGGTAAAGGGAGCTAGTAGGGAGGTGATAACAAGTAGTGGTGATGTGAGATGGAGTGAGTATTTTGAAGGTTTGTTGAATGTGTTGGATGATAGAGTGGCAGATATAGGGTGTTTTGGTCGAGGTGGTGTGCAAAGTGAGAGGGTTAGGGAAAATGATTTGGT
>JAUUDZ010060543.1:0-10270 GCA_032361705.1 Panulirus versicolor | reverse complement strand
CAGATCAGCTCTTACTTGTTCAAACAATAGATTAGCTCTTACGTGTTCAAACATCAGATCAGGTCTTACATGTTCAAACAACATATCCGCTCTTACATGTTCAAACAACAGATCAGCTCTTACGTGTTCAAACAATAGATTAGCTCTTACGTGTTCAAACATCAGATCAGGTCTTACATGTTCAAACAACATATCTCTTACGTTTTCAAACGACAGATCAGCTCCTACGTTTTCAAACAACAGATCAGCTCCTACGTGTTCACAACCAGATGAGCTCCTACGTGTTTAAAAACAGATCAGCTCCCACGTGCCCAAACAACAAATCAGCTCCCACGTGTCGAAACAACAGATCAGCTCTTACTTGTTCCAAACAGCAGACTAGCTCCTACGTGTTCAATCAACAGGTCTGCTTTTACGTGTTCAAACAACATATCCACTCTTTAGTGTTCAAACAACAGATCTGATCCGTGTTTAAACAACGAAATCATCTACATTTTAAAACAACATATCAGCTCTAACTTGTTCAAATAACATATCAATTCCTACGTGTTTGAACAACAAATCAGCTTTTACGTGTTAAAACAAGAGATCAACTCTTACGTGTTCAAACAACAGATCACGTCTTACGTGTTCAAACAACATATCAGCTATTACATATTCAAACAACAGTTCAGGTCCTACGTTTTCAAACGATATATCAGCTCTTACGTGTTGAAACAACAGATCAGCTCCTACGTGTTCACACTACAGATTATTCTTATGTATTCAAACAACCAATTAGGTCCTACGTGTCCAAACAACAGATCAGCACTAACTCGTTCAAACAACAGATCAACTCTTACGTGTTCAAACAACATATCAGCTCTTACATGTTCAAACAACAGAATAGCTCGTATGTTTTCAAACAACAGATCAGCTCTTACGTGTTCAAACAACAGATTAGCTCTTACGAGCTCAAACAACAGATCAGGTCATCCATGTTCAAACAACAGATCAGCTCCTATGTTTTCAAACGACAGATCAGCTCTTACGTGTTCAAGCAAAAGATCAGCTCCTACGTGTTCAAATAACAAATCACCTCTTAAGTGTTCAAAAACAGATCAGCTTCTACTTGTTCAAACAACAGATTACTCTTATGTATTCAAATAACAGATCAGCACTTACTTGTTCAAACAACATATCAACTCTAACGTGTTCAAACAACAGATCAGCTCTTACTTGTTCAAAGAACAGCTCAGCTCCTATGTGTTCAAGCAACAGATCAGCTCCTACTTGTTCAAACAACAGATGAGGTCCTACGTTTTCAAACAAAATGGTCAGCTCTTCCGTGATTAAACAACACATCAACTCTTACGGGTTTAAACAACAGATCAGGTCTCACTTGTTAAAGCAACAGATCAACTTTTACGTGTTGAAACAACAGATCAGCTCCTATGTGTTGAAACAAAAGATCATCTCTTACATGTTCAGGCAACATGTCAGCTCTTGTGTGTTCAAACAACAGATCTCTTCTTACGTGTTCAACGAACAGATCAGCTCCTACATGTTCAAAACACAGATCACCTCTTACGTCTTCAAACAAAAAATCAGCTCTTATGTATTCAAATAACAGATGACCTCTTATGTGTTCACACAACAGGTCAGCTGTTGCGTGTTCAAACAACAGATAAGCTCCTACGTGTTCTAACATCAAAACATATCTTACGTGTTCAAACAACAGGTCGGCTCTTACGTGTGCAAACAACAAATCAGCTCTCACGTGATGAAACAACATATCAACTATTATGTGTTGAAACAACAGATCAGTTCCTATTTGTACAAACAATAGATCGGCTCTTACGTGTTCAAGAAACAGATCAGTTCTCACGTGTTCAAACAACAGATCACCTTTTACGTGTTCAAACAACACATCAGTTCTTACGAGTTCAAACAACAGATCACCTCTTACGTGTTCAAGCAACAGATCAGCTCTTACGTGTTCAAGCAACAGATCAGTTCCTACGTGTTCAAACAAGACATCAGATCTTACGTCTTCAAACTACAGATCAGCGCTTACGTGTTCAAACTTCAGATCAGCTCTTACGAGTTCAAACAACAGATGAGTTCCTACGTGTTCAAACAACACATTAGCTCTTACCTGTTGTAACAACAGATCAGCATGTATATGTTCAAACAAAAGATCACCTCTCACCTGTTCAAACAAGAGATCAGTTCCTACATGTTCAAACAACATATTAGCTCTTACTGCTTCAAACAACAGATCAAGTCTTGCGTGTTCAAACAACAAATCAGCTCTTACGTGCTCAAAAACAGATCAGTTCCTACGTTTTCATACAACAGATTAGCTCTTAAGTGTTCAAACAACAGATCACCTCCTACTTATTCAAACAACAAATTACCTCTTATATGTTCAAAAACAGATCAGCTCCTACGTGTTCAAACAACAGATCAACTCTTATGTATTCAAACAACAGATCAGCTCTTATGTGTTCAAATAACAGATGAGCTCCTACGTGTTCAAACAATAGATCAGCACTTATCTGTTGAAACAACAGATCAGCTCGTACATGTTCAAACAACAAATCAACTCTAACGTGTTAAAACAACAGATCAGCACTAACTTATTCAAACAACAGATCAGCTCTTACTTGTTCAAACAACAGATTAGCTCTTACGTGTTCAAGCAACAGGTCAGCAATTACTCGTTCAAACAACAGATCAGGTCCTACGTTTTCAAACAAAAGATCAGCTCTACCGTGATCAAACAACAGATAAACTCTTACGGGTTAAAACAAGTCAGTACTCACGTGTTCAAACAACAGATCAACTCTTACGTGTTGAAACCACAGATCAGCTCCTATGTGTTGAAACAAAAGATCATGTCTTACGTGTTGAAGCAAGAGATCAGCTCTTACGTGTTCAAACAACAGATCTCCTCTTGTTCAAATAACGGGTCAGCTCCTACGTGTTCAAAAACAGACAAGCTCTTACTTGTTCAAACAATACATCAGCTGAATATGACTATTCAGTGTTCAAACAACATATCATCTCATACGTGTTCAAGCTTCAAATCAGCTCTTATGTGTTCCAACAGCAGATCAGCTCCTAAGTGTTCAAACAACAAAAGCTCTTACGTTTAAACAACAGATCAGATCTTACTTATTCAAACAACAAATCCGCTTTAACTTGTTCAGACAACAGATTAGCTCTTACGTGTTCAAACAACAGATCAGCTCTTATGTGTTGATACAACAGGTAAGCTCTAACGCTCTCAAACAAAAGATAACCTCATATGAATTCCGACAACAGATCAACTCCTATGTGTTCAAACAGGTCAACTCCTACGTGTTTAAACGACAGATTAACTCTTACGTGTTCAAACAACAGATAAGCTCTTACGTGTTCAAATAAAAGACCATTTCCTATATGTTCCAACAACAGATCAGCTCCTATGTGTCCAAACAACAGATTAGCTCTTACGTGTTCAAACAACAGATCAGTTCTTACTTGTTCAAAAACAGATCCGCTCTTCTGTGTTGAAACGACAGGAGAGCTCCTACTTGCTCAAATAACAAATTAACTCTTACATGTTCAAAAAGCAGATCAGCTCTTACGTACTCAAACAGCTCCTATGTTTTCAAAAAACAGATTAGCTTTTACGTGTTCAAACAACATATCAGCTCCTATGTGTTCAAACAACAGATCAGCTTTTACGTGGTCAAACAACATATCTGCTCTTTCGTGTTCGAACAACAGATTAGCTTTTACCTGTTCAAACAACATATCCGCTCTTATATGTTCAAACAACAGATCTTCTCCTACGTGTCCAAAAAACAGAATACCAGTTATATATTCAAACAACAAAACAGCTCTCATGTGTTCAACCAACATATCAGCTCTATTATGTTCAAACAACAGATCAGCTCTTACTTATCTAAACAACAGATTAGCTCTTAGGTAATCAAACAACAGATTAGCTCTTACGTGTTCAAAAACAGTTCTTACGTGTTCAAACATATCAGCTCCTACGTGTTCAAACAACAGATAAGCTCTTAATTATTCAAACAACAGATTAGCTATTACGTTTTCAAAAAACAGATCTGCTCTTAGGTGTTCAAACAACACACTAGCTCTTACGTGTTCAAACAACAGATATGCTACATGTTCAAAAAACAAATCAGCTCTTATGTTGTCAAACAACAGATCAGCTCTTGCGTGTTCAAACAACAGATCAGCTATTATATATTCAAACAACAGATCAGCTTTTATTTAAACAACAGATTAGCTCTTACGTATTCAAACAACAGAGTAGCTCTTACGTATTCAAAAAACACATCAGTTCTTACGTGTTCAAACATATCAGCTCATACATGTTCAAACAACAGATAAGCTCTTAATTATTCAAACAACAGATTAGTTCTTACGATTTCAGACAACAGATTAGCTCTTATGTGTTCAAAAACAGATCAGCTCTTACGTGTTCAAACAATAGATTTGCTACATGTTCAAAAACAAATCAGTTCTTATGTTTTCAAACAACATATCAACTCTTGCGTGTTCAAACAAAAGATCAGCTATCATATGTTCAAACAACAGATCAGTTCTTACGTGCTCAAACAACAGATCAGCTCTTACGTGTTCAAACAACATATCAACTCTTACTTGTTCAAACAACAGTTCAGCTCCTAGGTGTTCAATCAACAGGTCAGCTCTTACGTGTTCAAACAACATATCCACCCTTCAGTGTTCAAACAACAGATCTGATCCGGGTTCAAACAACAAATCTACATTTTCAAACAACATATCACCTCTAACGTGTAAAATAACATATCGACTCATACGTGTTTGAACAAGAAATCAGCTCTTACGTGTTAAAACGAGAGATCAGCTCTTACGTGTTCAAACAACAGATCACGTTTTACGTGTTCAAACAACATATCAGCTATTACATGTTCAAACAACAGATTACGTCTTACGTGTTCAAACAATAGATCAGCTCTTACGTGTTCAAACAACAGATCAGCCCCTACGTTTTCAAACGATAGATCCGGTCTTACGTGTTCAAACAACATATCAGCTCCGTGTTCAAACAACAGATTACTTTTATGTACTGAAACAGCCAATGAACTCCTACGTGTTCAAACAACAGATCAGCACTAAATTGTTCAAACAACAGATCAACTCTTACGTGTTGAAACAACATATCCGCTCTTACGTGTTAAAACAACATATTAGCTCTTAAGTGGTCAAACTACATATCAGCTTTTACGTGTTCAAACAACAGATTAGCTCTTACGTGTTCAAACAACAGATCAGGTCTTGCTTGTTCAAACAACAGATCACCTCTTACGTGTTCAAACAACAGATCAGCTCATACATTTTCTAACGACAGATCAGCTATTACGTGTTCAAACAACAGATCAGCTCCTACGTGTTCAAACTTCAAACAAAAAAATCATCTTTTACGTGTTCAAAAACAGATCAGCTCCCACTTGTTCAAACAGCAGATTACTCATATGTATTAAAAAAACAGATGAGATCCTGCGTGTTCAAACAACAGATAAGCACTAACTTGTTCAAACAACATATCAACTCTTACTTGTTCAAACAAAAGATCAGCTCTATGTGTTCAAACAACAGATCAGCTTCTACGTTTTCAAACAAGTCACCTTCTTACGTGCTCAAAAACAGATCAGCTACTACTTGATCAGCTCCTAATTGTTCAAATAACAAATTACTCTTATGTGTTCAAACAACGGATGAGCTCCTACGTGTTCAAACAACAGATCACCTGTAGCTTTTTCAAACTGCTCAATTCTTACGTGTTCAAACAACAAATCAGTTTTTACGTGTTAAAACAACAGATCAGCTCTTACGGGTTCAAAGAACTGATCAGCTCCTATGTGTTCAAACAACAGATCAGCTCCTACTTGTTCAAACAACAGATCAGGTCCTCCGTTTCAAACAAAAGGTAAGCTCTTTCGTGATCAAACAACAGATCAAGTCTTACCGGTTAAAACAACAGATCAGCTCTCGTTAAAGCAACAGATCAACTCTTACGTGTTGAAACAACAGATCAGCTCCGATGTGTTGAAACAAAAGATCATCTCTTACGTGTTCAAGCAATATGTCAACTCTTGTGTCTTCAAACAACAGATCTCCTCTTAAGAGTTCAAACAACAGATCACTTACTACATGTTCAAAACACAGATCACCTCCTACGTCTTCAAACAAAAAATCAGCTCTTACGTGTTCAAGTAACAGATCACCTCTTATGTGTTCAAACAACAGATAAACTCTTACGTGTTCAAACAACAGATCAGCCCCTACGTGGTCTAACAACAAATTACTTGTTCAAACAACAGGTCAGCTCTTACGTGTTCAAACAAGAGATCAGCTCTTACGTGTTCAAACAACAGATCAACTCATGTGTTCAAACAACAGATCAGTTCCTACTTGTACAAACAACGGATCGGCTCTTACGTGTTCAAGCAACAGATCAGCTCTTACGTGTTCAGACAACAGATCATCTCTTACGTGTTCAAACATCAGATAAGATCCTACGCGTTTAAACAACATATCAGCTCTTACGTGTTCAAGCAACAGATCAGCTCTTACGTCTTCAAACAACAGATCAACTCCTACGTGTTCAAACAACAGATCAGCTCTTACTTGCTCAAACGACAGATGAGTTCCTATACGTTCAAACAACAGATCAGGTCTTACATGTTGTAACAACAGATCAGCTCGTGCATGATCCAAACAACAGATCACCTCTTAAGTGTTCAAACAACAGATCAGTTCCTACGTGTTCAAACAACATAATAGCTCTTACGTGTTCAAACAACAGATCAGCTCTTACGTGTTCAAACAACAGATCAGCTTCTACGTTTTGAAACAACAGATCAGCTCTTACGTGTACAAACAACAGATCAGCTCTTTCGTCTTCAAACAACAGATCAGCTCTTTTGTGTTCAAACAACAGATCAGCTCTTACGTCTTCAAACAACAGATCAGGTCTTACATGTTCAAGCAACAGATCAGCTCTTACGTGTTCAAAAATATATCAGCTCCTGCGTTTTCAAACAACAGATCAGCTCTTACGTGTTCCAACAACAGATTAGTTCCTACATATTCAAACAACAAATCACCTTCTACGTGTTCAAAAACAGATCGCTCCTACGTGTTCAAACAACAGATCAGCTCTTATGTATTCAAACAACAGATGAGCTCCTACTTGTTCAGACAACAGATTAGCCCTTACATGTTCAAACAACAGATGAGCTCTTACATGTTCAAATAACAGATGAGCTTTTACATGTTCAAAATAGATCAGCTCTTACCTGTTGAAACAACAGATCAGCTCGCACAACAAATCAACTCTAATGTGTTAAAACAACAGATCAGCACTAACTTGTTCAAACAATAGATCAGCTCTTACGTATTCAGACAACAGATCAGCTCTTACGTGTTCGAACAACAGGTCAGCTCCTGCTTTTACAAACAACAGATCATGTCCTACGTTTTCAAACAAAAGGTCAGCTCTACCGTGATTGAACAACAGATCAACACTTTCGGGTTAAAACTACAGGTCATTCTCACGTGTTCAAACAACAGATCACCTCTTACGTGTTGAAACCACAGATCAGCTCTTATATGTTGAAACAAAATACCATATCTTACGTGTTAAAGCAACAGATCAGCTCTTACATATTCAAATATCAGGTCATCTCCTACGTGTTCGTCGAACAACAGAGAAGCTCTTACATGTTCAAACAAAAGATCAGCTCCTATATGTTCCAACAACAGATCAACTCCTATATGTTCAAACAACGTATTAGCTGTTATATGTTGAAACAACAGATCAGTTCCAACGTGTTCAAACAACAGATCAGCTCTTATGTGTTAAAACAAAAGATGAGCTATTGAGTGTTCAAACAACAGATCATTTCCTACGTGTTCAAATATCAAATCAGCTCTTTAGAGTTCCAACAGCAGATCAGCTCTTAAGTGTTCAAAAAAGAGATCAGTTCTTACGTTTAAACAACAGATAAGATCTTACTTGTTCAAACAACAGATCAGAACTTACTTGTTCAAACAACAAATCCGCTTTAACGTGTTCAGACAACAGATTAGCTCTTACGTGTTCAAACAGCGTGTTTAAACAACAGATTAACTCTTACGTGTTCAAACAACAGATAAGCTCTGACGTGTTCAAATAAAAGATAATTTCCTACATGTTCCAACAACAGATCAGCTCCTATGTGTTCAAACAACAGACCAGCTCTTACGTGTCCAAACAACAGATCAGCTCTTACGTAATCAATAAACAGATCAGTTAAACAACAGACCAGCTTTTACGTGTTCAAACAACATATCCGCACTTAAATGTTCAAACACCAGATCATCTCCTACATGTTCAAACATCAGAATACCTCTTACATGTTCAAACAACAGAACAGCTCTCACGTGTTCAACCAACAGATCAGCTCTTTTATGTTCATAAAAGAAATCAGCTCTTACGTATTTAAACAACAGATTAGCTTCTACGTGTTCAAACAAAACATCAGCTCTTACGTGTTCAAAAACACATCAGTTCTTACGTGTTCAAATAATATATCATCTACGTGTTCCAACAACAGATAAGCTCTTAACTATCTAAACAACAGATTAGATCTTACGTGTTCAAACAACAGATCCGATCTTACGTGTTCAAACAACAGATTAGCTCTTACGTGTTCAAACAACAGATCAGGTCTTATGTGTTAAAAAAGAGCAGCTCTTACGTGTTCAAACAACAGACATGCTACATGTTCAAAAAACAAATCAGCTCTTATGTTTTCAAACAACAGATCAGCTCTTACGTGTTCAAACAACAGATCAGCTATTATGTGTTCAAACAACAGATCAGTTCTTACGTGTTCAAACAACAGATCAGCTCCTACGTGTTCAAAACCAGATGAGCTCCTACGTGTTCAAAAACAGATAAGCTCTTACGTATTTAAAACCAGATCAACTCCCAGGTGTTCAAACAACAAATTAGCTCTTACATGTTCAAAAAGCAGATCAGCTCCTACGTGTTCAGTCAACAGGTCAGCTCTTAGGTGTTCAAACATATCCACTCTTCAGTGTTCAAACAATAGATCTGATCCGTGTTCAAATAACAAATCATCTACATTTTCAAACAACATATCAGCTCTAACGTGTTCAAATAACATATCGATTCATACGTGTTTGAACAACAAATCAGCTCTTACGTGTTAAAACAAGAGATCAGCTCTTACGTGTTCAAACAACAGATCACGTCTTACGTGTTCAAACAACATATCAGCTATTACATGTTCAAACAACAGACCAGGTTCTACATGTTCGAACAACAGATTAGCTCTTACGTGTTCAAAACACGGATCAGCTTCTACATTTTCAAACGATAGATCAGCTCTTACGTGTTCAAACAACAGATCAGGTCCTACGCGTTCAACCAACAGAATGCTCTTATGTATTCAAACAACCAGTGAGCTCCTACGTGTCCAAACAATAGATCAGCACTAACTTGTTCAAACAACAATCAACTCTTACATGCTCAAACAACATATCCGCTCTTACATGTTCAAACAGATTAGCTCTTAAGTGTTTAAAAAACAGATCAGCTCTTACGGGTTCAAACAACAGATTAGCTCTTACGCGTTCGAACAACAGAACAGCTCTCACGTGTTCAACCAACAGATCAGCTCTTATGTGTTCAAAAAACAAAGCAGCTCTTATGTGTTCAAAGAACAGATATGCTACATGTTCAAAAAACAAATCAGCTCATGTTTTCAAACAACAGATCAGTTCTTACGCATTCAAACAACAGATCAGCTATTATATGTTCAAACAACAGATCAGTTCTTACGTGTTTAAACAACAGATCAGCTCCTACGTGTTCAAACAACATATCAGTCCTACGTGTTCAAAAACAGATAAAAAATTACGTGGTTAAAAACAGATCAGCTCCCAGGTGTTCAAACAACAGATCAGCTCTTGCAGGTTCAAACAGCAGATCAGCTCCTACAAGTTCAATCAACAGGTCAGCTCTTATGTGTTCAAATAACATATCCACTCTTCAGTGTTCAAACAACACATCTGATCCGTGTTCAAATAACAAATCATCTACATTTTCAAGCAACATATCAGCTCTTACGTGTTCAAACAACATATCGATTCATACGTGTTTGAACAACAAATCAGCTCTTACGTGTTAAAACAAGAGATCAGCTCTTACGTGTTC
>JAUUDZ010060532.1:0-10270 GCA_032361705.1 Panulirus versicolor | reverse complement strand
AAACCCACTGCCTTGCCGGCTTTCATCTTCCGCAAAGCTTTTACTACCTCTTCTCTGTTTACCAAATCATTCTCCCTCTCACTTTGCACACCACCTCGACCAAAACACCCTGTATCTGCTATTCTGTCATCGAACACATTCAACAGATCTTCAAAATACTCACTCCATCTCCCTCTCACATTACCACTACTTATCACCTCCCCATTCACTGATGTTATTTACAGAACATAGGGCATGAGTTATATTGAATCTACCAAAACACAACAATGATGACAGAGATTTGAAACAAACACAAATGGCTCATTAACTCAGCTGGGTTGGAATCTAGCTTGCTGATGGCCTCAGAGTGGCACACAACATCTATGTCAGAGATATTTATATGCCACTCTGATACCAGAGCTAGCACCAAACCAATAATGTTGATACTATATGTATTCACCTTTAAAGTTAAGAGGAACCAAAAGTAGTTCAATGCAGAATGTGATAAAGTATGGCACATATGCCCCTTAGTAAGATAATTTCTCACATTTTGCCTGTTTGTTATTTCTATAATCTTATGCTCCCTGCTTTTCTAACATTTAGTAAATGTTAATGATATTTCCTTCATCTCATAAACAGAACCATTGGTTGTGTGAGCAGTCTTCCTCTTCGATATCGTATCTTTTCCCTCTTTTACAACAACCACTTTATCTTTTTATATTTTTTCCAGAAAAAATTGAATTACAGTTGATAAGAAGAACCATTGCTAGCAGCTGTTCTCAAGTAATTAATTGTTAAATGACTAAATAAGTAAAACACTGACATAGTGCTGAAGTCTACTTGCAGACAGCAGCTTTTTGTATTAGGTCTCTGTGCCTGACAGCCAAGTTTTGTGTAGATTTTCTTTTACATAAGCAGGGATTGCTCTCTTCGTCAGGCTTTTTACTGGGTAAATATACTTGTCCCATTTTTGTTGCACAAGGCCTGTTAATAAAAGTAAATTCTGTCTGATTCATTGTTCAAGTAGAATTGGCTGCCCCTAATGAATACATCTCACTGATAGATATACAGAGTTGTGATTCATTGTGTTCATGAGTCAGTTGGCATCATTAGAACTCAAGCTTAAAATCACATGAGATCTGAAATGGATTTGACTGAAGGTCTATGATAAGACCAGGATGTTACCATAAAACATTAAGTGAACCAACCCTCAACCAGGGAGAAAGTGGAGATAAGTTGCAGGTGAGCTCCTGGCATTCTCATCCTGGCCATTGGTAGCAACAGATGGACTGTTCATGAATATTTTGGCAAAAATTGAATTTTGTAGTAACTTCCAGTAAGTGAATTGATAGACCTAGGAATTTATGTAGTATGTAAGTAAAAAGCTGCTTTACACATTAATTTTTTTTTCCAGTTTTCATGCTTGGTCATAAATTCAGTTACAGTTACCACATGTGGGAGGTGATGGTAAGGCCTAATGAAGGATACTAACTGTAGCCTGTCACTTTAGTTACTTGTTAACTCTTTTCCTCCGGGATCCCTCTCCGAGAGAGTCATTGCAGTGTTCAGGAAGCTGGCCATATCCACTGGGCAGAACATAGGTCAAAAAGTGTGATGCTGCTATGAGAGTCTCAGGATTATTTAGAACTAATGAGGAGTTTAGTGTCTGGTTTAAAAGTTGCATCTAGGTAATAGGGTCTTGAGATATGTTGAATCAGTGTTTGTAATGTTGAAGATATGGATGGTGTCCAGAACACAGACAAGAAAGCATAACTTGTTTATACCTAGAAGTGCATTTTTAGATGGGTGTGTGTGTAGGTGAGAGGAATTTAAGACTGGGGTAGGAGGGCTGTTGTTTAATGATTGTAGTCATTATATTGTCTATGTATTTTGTTTTTGTTGTGTTTGATGGGAAGGGGGAATCTATATATAGTGGTGCTAAAGTGTGAAGTGGGTTAAGAGTTTTGATTCTACTTAAGGGTTGGCATTTGGATATGAGGTGGTTAGAGTGGGAGGGATCAAGTGCTGTTATAAAGACCTGAGAGCCAAATATTTTAAGGTGAGATTGTGTTTAGAGTAATTAAGTTTATTTGTGTAGTTTTTGATTGTTTGTGGTTGTTAGACAGCCATTGATTTCTCTAACTCCTCTGTTTTGCATAGTTTCCATCTTTGTTGTATTTCTTTTTGACTGGGTGGATAATCAAGCAGATGACGTGTAGTTTAGAGTGGATTGGATGAATTATATGGCAATATAATCAATAGTTTTCAATATGCTCTCCGGATTCAAGTTTTTTCGTTTATGATGATTCCCAGATCCTTGATGTTAACTATAGTTCTATCTATCTAGATCTCTGATGCCCATTTCCTTAACAAACTCCCTCAAGGGGGTGGCCACAGTAAAAATATCTTCATAACTGGAGAACTCCAGTGCCACTTCTTAGCCTTTACTTTGTTTGTTCTTTTCCTGTAGGGCTTTTCTATGCAGGTGCTGAATTAGTGTTAATTGTCCAATATTCTTTTATTTAATTTCACTTTGTTCCATTTTTCTTTTCTGCTCAATTGTATATGGCATTCAGACATCTCTGCATTTGTCCTAGGTCGTCTTCATTTTCTAGTGTTTTACACTCTTGTGTCTTTTGCAAAACATCTGACAATACTCTTGCATTCATATGTATGGCAGATACCATGAAAACAAAGAGAATTGATGTTAATATTATTCCTTGCAGGAGACCTGAAAGCTTTTCTTCATCAGACACATTTCCATTTCTAACTTTTCTAAATTCTCTGTTGGTCAAAAATTCTTTGGTCTGTTTTCCTATTTTTACTTTTAATTTTTTGTGTTTCTTCTTTCTCTGTTAGTACAGTATTCCATGATTTACTTTGTCATATGCTTCTGCAAATTCAGGAAAACAGCATTTGACAATAATCACCCTAAGCAACATCCTAAACCTGAAAACATCTCAGCAAGGTAGATATAGAATCTTTAAGTCAAGTGTAATGTTGGAAGTATATAAGAAGCCACCAGACGAAAAGATATGAATGCCCAGTGAGAAAGCTTGAATGCTTATTTAATGCAATACTTGGAGAATTAAGAATTTTATACAGAAAGCAAGATATATGTTGAGAAAAGGAGTGGTGGTCGATAGAAACAGCATTATCCAATAAGCAAATAGTGCAGTGAGCACCATGGCTTACCCTTGCCATCATGGCAAAATCTCGCTTTAGGTACTCATAGATAGATGAGCATATGCTAAACAATACTTCACATCCTTTCTTAAAAAGTTTCTTGTGTATCTTTTTGTTATGACCTCTGGTTACTCACTCATTGCAGCTCATGAAAAACTGTTCTTTTTTTGATGTCATCCAACCAATTTAGAAACCTAAATCCTTTAATCAGGTCACCCCTATCCTTTCTGCCATGATGGACAAATTTGTGTTCCTCAACCTTTTTTACAACTTGGCTTTCATTCCGCATTCCTTCTCTAGACTCTTTCAAATCTTTGTGAGTAGTTTACCAAACATTTCCTTATCCATATACTTGAATGTAATTCTAATGAATGCCTGCAGACAGTTTGCTTTCTTAATAGTTTTCCTATTCTAGAGCTTTGTGAACTGGTCAGGCATAATTTTGACTCTTAGTATTTTCCACTTACAGATTCCTGTAGCTTATTTCCTGCAAGGTTATCACTGCATTGAAGCTTTCTTTTACTGTGTCCCATCCACATTATTTTGGATTAAATATCCTCAACCATTTATTGGACCAATCTTGGAATTTGTTTTGTTCCTTTGTAAGCTGACAGTAATCTTCATTGTTCTCTACTTCATTACCTAGGCATCATGTGCAGTATATTCAGGTAAGAGTCCTAACCATCAGGCAAGTCATTTATGTATACCAAGAAGAGCAGTAGGCTCAAGACTGGGATCTGCAGCACACAAGTGGTAACCTTAGTTCATTACGAGATTGCTCCTCTAGCCTGTATCCTTTGCTTCCCTCCTCTTGAAAGGTCATGCTGCTACCATAGTTGCCAATGCCATTACTTAGTTATGGTGTTTACATTTTTTCCCACTAGGCTCAGTTTCTACCTGTTGTGACAGTGATTCGCACTCATTACATGTGATGATTTTGTATATTTTCTGCATCTTACAGCTGTGGCATCTGTTTTTAACTAAATTTCAGAGAACTTTCCCTCTACAAAGGAGTGTAACATAGGTGAGCTGTAACAACACTACATTGCAGAATAAGCATCGATAGACAGCTGGTATAGATGAGAGAATACAATTCATCATCAGTGCCATTAAAGCTAAAAAGAAAGCAATGCAAGTTTTTTGCTGAATCAGAATTGGAAAAAGCTGATGTTATGCAAAAGACTATAGTAAACCTAAATAGAGCAGTTAGGTACTATACTGTGTAAGTGGTTCAAACTGAAACTATCTCAAGGTGCACCAATTTAAAGTCAGATCTGACCGAAAAACCGAAGATTTATATAATAAAAAGCATCTATTTGGTCCTTGTTATTCATCCAAGAACATTCCACGGAGAGTAGTAGGTCTTGACAATAAATAGCATAAGATCAATGCAGAGGGTACTAATGAAGACTGCTTCAAATGCATTTTGCTTCAATAGGAAGCAACTAGAAAGTTCATTTCTTGCTCTCACCAAAGGAGACACAATAGAGTGAGTTTTTGGAATCTAAATTCATCATTGATCATATTTTACCAAGTACATATATTGTTTCAGCTATACAATCATACATTTTCTCCCATCCTATCATTGCAAATACATCCTACTTGACCGTGCCATATTTATCTTGCCTGCATTTTTTCTTCACAAATGTTTAGAATGTTACTGTATTCTGCCAGTTCTTCATCTTTGTTTTATCCCTTTTTTCACCATTCTCCACCTGGAAAAGCTAGACTTTTTTTTCTAAAAGTTGGAAAATGAGGAGCCAAGTGAGTAGTGCTCATCCATCTCAAAGGCTTAGGCCAGGGTGTCTGAATGTGCTCGGGAGGTGACCAAGATGAGAAGGGAGAGATAGGTAATATGTTTGTGTAAAGGAATCTAAATATTCTAGCCCTGAGTGAAGTAAAGCTCAAGGTTAAAGGGGAAGGATGGTTTTGGAATGTTTAAGGATTAAGTCTGGTTATTGGGGGTGAGAGCTAATGAACTACTATTCCTGCTGAAGGAGGAGTTGTGTGCAAGAAGGTGAGCCCAGACAGTTGTGGATTAAAGGAAGAAAGGAAGGCAGTTGTTTTGGAAGGAGCTGAGTGGGAATTGCCTATTGTAATTACCTATTTGTACTGTATGGGAAGGAAGTTTTACACTCGTGAAGCCCCATCTCATGAACTCTCTGCTTTCATACGTCCTCTTGAATTCATTTATGCTGTCTGCCTTAACCATGTCCTCAGCCAGTCTGTTCCAATTTTTCCACCACTTGTGCTATAAAAGTATTTCTTTACATCCTTATTTTACAAGTTTCTTACCTATTTTCATGTTATTTCCTGTGGTTCCTCTCTTTACATCTCTCAAAGTACTGTCTACTGTTCACTGTTTGATCCCTTGTAAAAACTTAAAGGTTGTGGTCAGGCTCCTCCAGGATGAGTAAATTTAAAGGCTCCAGCCTTTTCCTGTAGCTTAAATCTCTTAATTCTGGTACCATCTTTGTTACCCTCCTCTGAACCTTCTCTGAGTTCTTTGTACTTCTTAGATGGAGTAACCAAACCTGAGAAGCATATTCTAGTTTTGACCTTAAGTAAGATGGAAATAGCTAGCAAAACATTTATTTTATCCCTATACTTGACATCTGTTCTGATATTTACTAAGAGACAATTTGTATCCATATATATTCTCCTGCTGTGGGACTCTGATGACAGGTTAGGAACGAAGTCTATTCCCAAGTCTCTTTCACACAGAATGTTGAAGCGTACTTTCTCTTAGGTAATAATTATATTGAGGCCATCTTTTGCTGTGTCCCATCTTTATTACTTTACATTTGCTAGGGTTGAATTTCATCATCCATGTTTCAGACCAGTGTTGGAGTTTGTCTAGGTCCCCCTCTCAGCTGATGCAATTCTCTTTGCTTTTCACTTCCTTTATGACTTTTGTATCATCTGCAAACATGTTCAGGTAGGATTTCTTAACTTCAGGGAGGTCATTAATGTAGATCATAAGGATTAATGGTCTCCTTGTATGATTATCAGTGGAATAAATTAAAGCTATGCAGATGTATCCCTATATATTGGAGATCTGCATGTCATATAATGATGGTTATAGATGTGTTTTTGAAAAAATTTATGGTGAACCTATTAATTTTTGGTCGTAGTGTTAAGTAGGGTATTTGTTAGTGTACTGTTATTAATGGAAAAACTTATAATTTTGCAGATTTGTTTCATACATACTGAAGATGTGCTTCTGACATTATGGTGGCCATTAATGAAATTTTACAAAGATTATCATGTGCTGAAGTAATTTTTCAGCCTTATTTCTAAGTACGGTACTTATTTTGTTTAATCAGCTCTTCTTACAGTTTTTATCTTAATTATGCCTAAATTTTGCATATTTAGTACATGCATACTGAGGATATGCATGTGACATTCTGGAAGCCATAAATGGCTTTTTACTAAAATTATCATGTGTCGAAGATATATATTTCCCTCTATCCCTTATGTTCTTAACTTATTACTTTACTGTCTTCTAGAATGTTCATGTTCTATATCCAGACTCTGTTTATATAACTCATTTCTCAGGATCTTTACTTTTACTTTTATTACTGTATCATGTATATTTAGTCCAAAACCATGTATTATAAGATACTAATCAGCATGTTACTGTCAATTGATTTGTTACCAGTAAGCCCTCATCTGCGCATTTCATCAGTTATACACCCTGCACACTCCCTGTTACCAGAAACTTATTATTTTGTATCTTTTATAATGCCTGTGCTGTATGTATATCATGTGTATTTAGAGATGCAACATTGACACCCATGAATGCATGTATATCGCATATCCTTTCACATTATTGTTCCTTTTGGAAAATCACAACAAGGTGTTTGGCAAATTGGATGAGAATGCTGTCACTGATGCTAGAGTATCTGAAAAAGAAAACATAGTATCAATAAACTATCTCAAGTGAAAATTACTGGGACCTGTGGAATGTCAATTGCAAAATTTTGGTAAATGGCTTTTGCATTGCCAATAAACAAAGGTGGATCCAATCTGCTGTTGAAGCAATAAGTAGTGTAAGTTTGATCTCACATTCAATGAAAATGTATGATTAGAGTGATTTAGAAACATGAAAATACCTGACTAAGAGTGACTTTATTAGGGAAGGCCAGCATGGATATGTACCTGATTAAAGAACACAAACAGCTACTGGTTCACAAAAAAGATATGAAATGCTGATACAAGGAATAAGATTGAAAGACTGTTTTACTTAACTTTTCTAAGGCCAACAGAATATTATTATATAAAATAGTGAAACAAAAGATCTATGTGTAACAAGATATCAAAAGTAGCAAATGAAATTTTGTCTGATGAAGAGAATGTTATATTGGGTATGCCAAAACAAGGAGAATTAGTTTCACTGTTTTAATTACAGTGATATAAGACATTGACAGATAGGCAAAAGAAAGTATAGCAAGATGTTTTTCAGGTTCCGATAAGGATGATAAGAAAATCCAGGAGAAAATGCAAAAAGAATTAGATATGATTTGTGAATGGGCTGGGAAGAACTTGATGTAATTCTCCAGTGAATTTCTGAACTATTAAGTCATGGACTGATTAACTGCATTGTACTGACAAATTACAAAGGACCAATGGGAAATTTATTGCTTGTTAAGAAAATGATAAGGACCTGGGAATAATCGTGAATGAAAAATTGGCAGTTGATCACATTGAAAAAATTTGAATTGGCAATTAGTGTAATGAGAACTTTTGTTGAGGATGAAAGAAAACTGGTGGTGAAATTGCTTCATGTGTATATGAGAAGCATATTTGAATGCACCTTTTTTGTATTATCACCAACAACACAACAGAATGGCAAGAGACAAGACTAAGTAAAGCATGAGGAGTAGGTGAAGAATGGGAGGTATTTAGGGAGACGGTGCTGACATGTGCATTTGGGCAGTACTTACAGGGAGTACAAATGATGGGAAAGTATAAAGAGAAAGTGGGAGGAGGTCTAGAGGAAGGTGCAGGGGTTGAAAAAGAGAGTAAATGAGAGTTTGGTTGAGCGATTATATTTATTGTCAGTACATTTTAAGAAGAGAGATTTTTGGAAGAAGGTTGATAATTTGCAAAAACAAAACGATAGGACCATCAGTGAAGGGGGAAAAGGGGAAGTGGTAACAGATGGTGATGAAGCGAGGAGGTGGTGGAGTGAGTATTTTGAAGGATTTTTGAATGTGTTTGATGATAGGGTGGTGTTTGGGTTGGGGTGGTGTGCAAAGTCAAAGAGTCATAGAGAGTGGTTTGGTGAAGAGAGAGGAGACAGTTGAAATTTGGAAAGGCAGCTTGAGGGGATAGTATTGCTGTTGAATTAACTAGGAAAGGTGGTGACTGTGTCGATGATTGGCTTGTATGGATTTTCAGTGTATGCTTGGATCATAGTGAGGTGCCTGAGGATTAGCACAATGCATGCATAGTGCCACTGTAAAAAGGCAAGGGGGATAGAGGTGATAGTTCAAACTAGAGAAGTGTAAGTTTGTTGATTATACATGTTAAGTTGTATGGAAAGGTACTAATTTAGAAAGTGAGGGCATGTACAGAGCATCAGATTGGGGATGAACATTGTAGTTTCAAAAGTGGTAGAGGATGTGTGGGTCAGGTGATTGTAGTGAAGAATGTGTGTGTGAGCAATACTTAGAGAAATGTTTGGATTTGTATGTGGCACTTATGGATCTGGAGAAAGCATATGTTATGGTTGATAAAGATGCCTTGTTGAAGGTGTTAAGAATATACAGTGTGGGAGGAAAGCTGCCAGAAGCAGTGATTAGTTTTTATCAAGGCATAAGTTGTCTTTGAGTAGGAAAAGAGGATATTGAATTGCTCCAAGTCAACATTAGTCTGTGGCATTGGAGTGTGTTGTCACAATGGTTGTTCAGTTTGCTTATGGCTGTGGTAGTGAGGGAGGTAAATGCAGAGGGGGGGTGAGTATTTATTGTATATGGGATGAGAGGGCCTGGGAAGTGAGTCACTTGTTTTTTGCTAATGGTACAGCACTGGTAGCAAATTTGAGTGTGAAACTGCAAAAGCTGGTGACTGACTTTGGAAGAGTGTGTGAAATGAGGAGTTTGACAGTAGACGTGAAACAAAAGTAAGGTTAAGTTTATCAGTGCTGAGGGGTCAGGTTGGGATGCGAGTTTGAATGGAGAAAAATCGAAGGAAGTGAAGTGGTTTAGATACTTGGGAATGGACATGGCAGTGATTAGAACCATGAAAGTGGAAGTGAGTTATAGTATGGGTTAGGGGGCAAAGGTTCTAGAAGCACAGAAGAATGTGTGGAAGATAGATCATTATTTAGGGGACAAAAATAGAGATGTTTGAAAGTATAGTAGCCCCAACATTATTACATGGATGTGATGCATGGGCTACGGATAGAACTGTGCGGGAGGGGTGGATGCATTGGAAATTAAATATTTGAGGACAGTATGTGGTGTTGTGTGGTTTGATCAGTTAAGTAATGAAAACATAAGAGATAGGTGTGGAAATAGGTAGAGAGTGGTTGAGAGAGCTGAAGAGGTTGTGCTGAAATCTTGTGGACATAGAGAGAATGAGTGAGGAAAGGTTGACAAAGAAGATACATAAGTCAGAAGTAAAGGGAACAAGGAGAACAGAAGGATTAAATTAGAGATGGAAGGATGTAATGTAAACCATTTTTTAAGCAATTGGGGCCTGAACATGCAGGAGGGTGAAAGGTGTGCATAGGATAGATTTCATTGGAACGCTGTAGTGTACTGAGATCAATGTGCTGTCATTGGACTGAACCAAGGGATGTGCACCATCCTGAGTAAATCATGGAAAGATCTAGGGGGCGTGGTTGTGGATAGGAAACTATGGTTTGGTGCATTACACACATCCTGAGTAAATCGTGGAAAGATCTATGGGGTGTGGTTGTGGATAGGAAACTATGGTTTCGGTGCATTACACATGACAGCTATAGAATGGATGCAAGTGGATACAGTCTTTCTTAATTTGTTCCTGGTGCTGCCTCGCCAACGTGGGAAATGGCCTCTGTTCTTAACGCTACCTCGCTAATGCGGGAAATGGCGAATAGTGTGAAAGAAAAAGAAAG
>JAUUDZ010060521.1:0-10270 GCA_032361705.1 Panulirus versicolor | reverse complement strand
TATCTCTCTTTTTAAACCAGGTATTCCCAATCACCAGTCCTTTTTCAGCACATAAATCTAAAAGCTCTTCACCATTTGCTATAAACTGATATGGGAATCACATAACAAGAATCTTAACTTATATACTGACTATGTCAAAGACTGTGCTGTCATTACAGTATCATATGCTTATATCAGCTGAATATCCTTTTAGCATAGTGCAAGGAAACAAGGAAACTGAACTCTTGATGAAGCAACACATACTGTAATTATATTAAATACCTTGACAAATGTAAATGCTTTTCTTCGAAAGTAAAATTATTCAAGTGTGTATTAAATGATCATAGCTACTATGACTACCTGATGTTACTCAAGATTCCAAACTGATTAGAAATGAATAAAGTTAGGACTAGTTTATTTTACTGATTGATAACAAATCAATTAAAAATATATGACAAAACCACAACAATCATATAAATAGCAAACTCCATGGCAGTGAGTTATATGACCACCATCTTAGTTTTAGATATTGCTGAGTTAAGCAAAAGTCTCCCCTTCATCTCACAATGACTGAAGATCACTTGCACTAGTGATACATCACACCAGCCTGGTTTTAATTTCAGTGTCACACACACATATGGCTACTCTGAAGATAATTTAGATATAGTCATTTGCAGTAAGTTGCAAGGGAGTGTTACAGTTCTACTTTACAAAGCCATCAATACATCATCATATAACAATATTCAAAAAACTGTCAAAAAAAAATCTCATACCCAGGTTTATGCTAATGCTTCTCAATTCATGAGTAATAGAGAGAAATACTTTCTAATGAAAAAAGACATGATCAAGAGGAAATGAGAACATCCTCAAACAAAGATTGTGGGCATGGTTAAATTAAACTGACTAAGCTTCTGTATAGGGCTGAATGAGGCAGATCATGCAAAATCTACTATACAGTACGAGCATTAACAACGTATTATATCTTCTTGTTACATCTAAGATATCAATACTTCTATTATAAAGTAATACAGCTATAACTGATTCCAATTTCTTTAACATTACTACCACTTTTTCATAAAGCATCTGTTAACAGTAGCACAAACAAAGTAATTGCTATTAACAAAAGGTCAAAACAACAGAGCAAATTCAAAGTATATTTCCATACAAAATAATCTTTCATTCATCATCTACATACTTACTACATGGTCCCAACAGTGTTACTACATGATTATGCGTGGCTGCCTTATTTGAAGAGTCACAAAGTAATCAAACAATACACAAAGAAGACAAAATTTCTGAAATATTAAGCAGTTATAAATTTTACATGCTATGTCTAATCACTATAAGAACATTACACTATTAAATTTTACTAAAGAAAACAGATGTACTGACAAGACCATCAAAAAATAGTGATCTGTCAGTAAAGTGTGCATGTAAAGAGAAGAACTAAACAACTGGATTTGTACAATATTATGATATAACCAAATGTTAATATTAGTATGAGCAATATGAATCAAAGTACTATTTGGTAATGTAAATGATTACAGAATAAGAACTACCCACATTACTAGACTTTGCTAATCTGTGGTCACAATCAGTAAAATGTCACTTTCAGTGAGGTTGTTTTCATGTAATACAAATTCATCAAAGAACTTCTCACTCTAAAGGAATCCATCCTTTCCCTGCTACTGGTGGTAATGCAGCTTTGGAGCAGCAAGAGCTCCTAAAGACAGGGTCCTGGGACTAGAAAATAACAGTACAAACTATCTTCTATAGTCATCAGGCATAAATGAAGAAAAGAGTATAAAATACATTTGAGTTTTCTCAAAAAAGATAATTCTTTTTCTATGTAAGCTGGGTGAGAAGCATGCATGGGATAAAGTAAGGTGGTAAGATGTGGTATACAGGGGGGTGACATGCTATCGATAAACTGAATCTGGGTATAAGAAATAGTTGGGGAACTATGGAAAGGTTTGTAGGGCCTGGTTGCAGATAAGGGCTGTGGTTTTGTTGCACTTTACATGAAAGATACAGAATGGATGTGGAAAAATGATGCCTATCTTTGTTTTTGGCCCTACTTCAGTAGTGCAGGAAATGCTGAATAAGGATGGAAGAAAAAATGAGTATTTATTTTTCATACTTAATTGACATTTCCCATGTTAGTGAGGCAGTGCCAGGGGGATGAAAAGCTGCATCTGCTCATATCCATTCTCTAGCTATTAAGTGTACTGTACTGAAACCACAGCTCCCTGTCCACAACCAGGCCCTCCAGACCTTTCTATGGTTTACCCTGGATGCTTCACTTGCCCTGGTTCAGTCCACTGACAGCACATTGACCCCTGTATACTATATCATTCCAATTCACTCTATCCTGGGCATGCCTTTCTCTCTCCTGCATGTTCAGGCACTGACATACAAAATAAAGACACACATAATCATATTCTCTACAGCTATTATAAAACCATAGACTACATGCTGCAATTCTTAATAATAATACTGACATGTTTCTTTGACCTGTGAAATTCATGAAGAATGTACAAGCTGCCTGATGTGCTTGTGGGAACTGTAATGATTGCAACTTTTGTGAGCCTTGAGACAATTGTATAAGAAACACATACAGCTACAAAATTAGCAGAAGACACTATACCCTTTGAAGACATTTTCCTAAAATTCCGTGCAATCCCAACATTTTGACAAGACAAATTTGGCTAAGCTTTGGAAAAAAAAAAATCTAGACATAAAAAGCTAGATGATGCATAGTCTGTAGCTGGTTATGACACCACTTGGAGTGAGTAGTATGCCTGCTGCTAATCATCCAACACAATTCTTAACTGTACAAGTGAATTCAAGTCAGAAATGCTCAAATCTGAAGAGTGCTCAACAACTAGTACCTGAGAAGTTTACCACTTTGTCATGCAGTCTGTCTAGCTATTTTATGATGTGTAAACCGTTATCATTGAATAACCATAACTACATATTTCAAGGATTCAGTCACAAATATTCTAGAAAAGGTTTTGAGGTGCAATGGTCTGTTCCTAATGCCACCTTGCTACTGTAGAAAAGGCAAGGCGAAATAAAAAGTTCCTTACGTGAAAGTCTTACCAGGAAGTATTGTCAATGAATTACAGAAAATATTATACTTAGATACCTACTCTAGCAACAAGTAGCACATAATTCACATAAAATAATGACTAACATGGTAGTAAGCCACTCCTAAGGTACTGAGATTCCCTGCATTTTACCAGCCTGAGAGATTAGGGTTAGTGACTCTAGTTCTGCTAAATATGCTCCCTTAAAGAATGCATTCCTATATGCAGTTGACCCATTCCATGTAAGTGGGAATGGAGTTTATGAAAACTGTTTATACGGACATCTATAATATTGTACCATTCTTCCCTGTCTTCTGAGCATTTTTCATCTTCCCTATGTCAGTGTTTGTGTTTCAAAAAGTTACATATTTCTTTATTAATCAAAGTGACCTTAACTGTTCCTTTTATACCAAGAATTATTTCATGAATATTGTAACTCTACCTTTACGAGCCATTTCAAATACAGTGATCTAAAGAAAAATAATAACAAAAGAATGTTGTGAAATCTTTACATTCAAATACAAAATATGTAAAACTTTTGAATAATCTCAAGCATAAATAGAAAAGTTAACTTCCTTTGTGTCATCTTCCTCATTTTGTAAGGTGGTAAATGATAAGATTGAATGGATGACTCCATATGCAGTACTAAGAATAATACCTACTAAATCATGCTAGATTAGTGAAAAAAAAATATAACAGATTTACTATTGTTGCAATATATCTAGGATTTAGTAAGGGTGAAGATCATTAAAATAATTTATGCAATACTGGCATAATCCATCTAAAATCTTCAATCAATCACCATATATAACCCAATTACCAATATTTCTAATGGGCTAAAGGCACGTTTGGTTTTCATCAGCTCTCACCATCATCCTCCTTCCCATGCTGGAAAAAAAAGTCTATGTCAGTAATGAATTACTATATATTTGCTGTGCATGGGAAATGCTCCAAACTGAGATAAAAAAACTAAAGTAATTCATGTTTAACATATCATAACATATCAATATAGGACACAAGAAATGCAATAACTTTGTTAGTTTCTTTTACTTTTTTTTTACCTGATTGCCGCTTCCCATGTTAGTGAGGTATCACCAAGACATATGAAGAAAGGCCACATCCACTCACAGCCATTTTCTAGCTGTCATGTGAAATGCACCAAAACCACAACTCCCTTTCCACAACCATGCCCCACAGACCTTTCCATGGTTTACCCTGGATGCTTCAAATGCCCAGCTTCAGTCTACTGACACCGTGTCAACTCCAGTAAACCACATCGTACCGATTCACTCCTTCCCATGCACGCCTTTCACCTTCCTGTCTGTACAGGCACTGATAACTCAAAATCTTTCTCACTCCATCCTTCCATCTCCAATTTGGTCTCCCCGTTCCCTTTGCTCCCTCCACTTCTGACTCATATATCCTCTCTTGTCAACCTTTCCTCACTCATTCTTTTCATATGTCCAAACCATTTTTGCACAACCTCTTCTGCTCTCTTAAACATTCTTTCTATTACCATACATCTCCCTTACCATTTCATTACTCATTCAGTCAAACCACCTCATGCCACATATTGTCCTCAATCATTTAATTTCAAACATATCACACCCCTCCTCTACACAGCCTTCTCTATAGCCAATGCCCCATATCCATGTAATATTGTTGGGACTGCTATTCTTTCAAACATACCCAATTTTGCCTTCCTAGATAATGTTTTCTCTTTCAAAGCATTCTTCAGTGCCCCCAGAACCTTCACTCCCCCTCCCCAACCCTATGAAACTTCCATTTCCATTGTTCCATTTGCTGCCATATCTACTCCAAGGTGTTTAAAACACTTCACTAGCTCTGGTTATTCTCCATTCAAACTTACACCTCAACTAACCTGTCCCTCATACCTGCTGAACCTAATAACCTTGCTTTTATTCACATTCACTCTCAAATTTCTACCTTTACACACTCTTCCAAACTCAGTCGCCAACTTCTGCAGTTTCTCACTTGAATCTGTCATCTATCACCAGTGCTAAATCATCAACAAACAGCAAGTGACTCACTTCACAGGCCCTCTTTTCCCCCACAGACTGCATACTTGCCCTCTCTCCAAGACTCACATTTGTCTCCCCCTTCACCCCATCCATAAAAAACTGAACAACCATGGTGACATCACACACTCCTGCCACAGATCAACCTTCACATGGAACCATTCACCCTATTTCCCTACTTGCATACAAACCTTACACCCTTGATAAAAACTTCTCACTGCATCTAGCAGCTTTTCTCCAACACTGTATATTCTTAAGACCTTCTACAAAGCATCTCTATCAACCCTATCTTATGCCTTCCAAAGATCCATAAATGTCACGTACAAATCCATCTGCTTTTCTAAGAATTTCTCACACACATTCTTCAGAACAAAGACTTGATCCAAACATCCTCTACCAATTATGAAATCAAACTACTCCTCCCATCAGATACTTTGTACATGCCTGCACCCTGTAAATCAATACCCTCCAATACAACTTATCAGGTGTATACAAAAAGCTTATACCTTTGTAGTTTGAACACCCATCTTTATCCCCCTTGCCTTCATACAATGGCACTATACATGCATTCTGCCAATCCTCAGGTACCTTACCATGATTCATATATACAGTGAAATTCCTTACCAACCAATCAACATCATAGTCACCCTCTTTCTAAATAAATTCACCTTCAATACCAGCTGCCTTGCTGCATTTTTAACAATGTAGGTTTTGAAGGATGAAAAGTCATTTCTCTATTGTAGGCAACACCCTATTCACTTCTAAGACAGCACATGCTTGGTGAGAAGCTAAAACTGTTAAATACCAATGCCCTGTTTACCTCTAAGACAGCATCATTTGCTTGCTGAGAGGTTAAACACTGTTTTACCCCCAAAAATAAACTGTATACATGAGGATTCACTCCCTCCTTTGATCATCATAAAGCAGGAACCAAAAGATGTTCTTTTAAAATGGACTCAATGACCATTTAGCAACTTGTCCAGGTCCATGATGTCAGAGTGTTAAGGTGAGGGAGAGTCAAGTGTCCTATAACCATTATCTGTGCCAGGCCTGTTACCAGTTTTTTCTCAAAAGGGAAAGATGGGATAGAAGGGAAGGGGAAATAAATGGATGCCCATTGGGCATCCAATCCTCACCTGCACACAAGGCAACATAAGCATCAGAGTATAAAACAAGAAGAAAGTAAAAATTTGGCCCCCATTTTTTACCATCCTTCTCTGAGGGCAACATATCCAAACCAAAGTCACACAAGGTAGGCTAAACAGATGCAGATCCACCGTCAAACAAGGCATTTATTAAATGCTAAAAAACCCTTTTACATGATCTCCAATATGATATATGAAACCAAAGTTAAGACCACTCTTCTTATAACACAGGCTCTAGCAGACAACCCTGGCTGATCCAACTTGAAATGTTCCTCATTAATAAAGGCTTCAAGGAGCTAAAAGAAAAAACAAATGCTCTCCTTAGTAATTTTGTGAGACAAGGATTTCTTTTAAGTATCTTTATTGCATATAAATGATGTTCCAGAGGAGAAATTTTAGATGACTTTATCAAAATATGCTTGTTCCTAACAACAACCCTCTTATTTTTGGCATTAAACTTTGAGTGTGGATTAATCTATCTATCTATCTCTCTATCTATCTCTGACGTCCATTCCCTCTGGGAATTCCCATCAAGAGGGAGCCACGGCAAAAGAGTCTCCACTTATCCCTGTCGTTACATGCCTCACTCACATACACCATTCCTCTGTTTCTCACCCTCCAGTATTCCTCTATGCTATTTGCCCATGTCACAGGTGGTTTTCCACACACACACTAACCCCTTTACTTGTACTATCATACAGTCTCCTTGTAAAATCCCAGTCTTGCGTTCTTTCCACATGCCCAAACCACCTCAAAGTAATATTTTTCACCCATGCTACCACTCCACAATTCACTACCTTTGCATTCCTAGCCAAACCATAACTCTCATACACCCTTCCATTTCTTTCTTCATTCCATCTAATCACAACACATGCTCTTCTCAAACAGCTAATTTCCACATCCTGGATTCTTGACTACTGTGCCTCATTCCACATCCATGTTTCAGCTGCATAGGTCACTGTTGGGAGGACTATGCTGTCCCTTAATCTCTTCTTCATTTCCATACTTACACCTCTACCCTTCATTATTCTATTAAGGGACCCAATGACTCTTCTACCCTGTAATGCTCTCTCCCTTATCTCTCTTTCCATATCAACACACTTTCTCAAGACAGCTCCCAGATACTTCAATTCCCTCGCTTCAGTCTTTTTTCCCCATATCCAAGGCACAAATTAGCACACTTTCTTCTTTCACTCTACATGGTTCTACAAAATCTATACTTTCACACCATTTTCTTTCAAACACCATTACTTTACTTGTACTTGCATTTACCTTCATTCTCCTACATGTACATACATCATAAAACATACAAGCTTCTGCAACTCCTCTTCACTCTCTGCAAACAATACAGTATCATCCATAAACAGGCTTGCCACTAGCCACCATATCTCACTGCCACACTCCATCTCTGCACCCCTTTTCCCTGATTTTCTTTCAACTCTCTTATCACTCCATCCATATATATATCAAAAAGCCACTGTGACATAACACAGCCTTGCCTCACACCTACATGTATCCCAAGCCTTTTGCTCAGCTCTCCATCCACTCTTACACACATTTGCTCCTCTATACAAAGCTTTTACAGCAACAAATAGTTGTCCCCCTATACCATATATCCTTAACACATCCCACAAAGAAAGACACGACAGCTACCTGTGTCAGAGGAGTGCAAACTGACAAACACTGAAGTGCTGGCTAACTAAGCAGCCATTTCTAAACATTCTGATATTCAGGCAGGTAGTACCAGTACCATAACTCCCCAGTTGGTGGCTGTTTACCAACGATTACCTATAGCATGATGAGAAACAAATTCAAAACATAAAATATGAAGTACTGGTTAGGTTGACACATCACAACTAGACCTAAGGTTGAAGCCATACTGTGACAGCTGATGATGGTGGTATCTCCAAATATACTAGCTTTAAAGACAGAACAAATTACTTACAATCTTTATCATGAAAAACACAAATAAAAGAAAAGAATACCTATTTGACACTCTGAAGGCCAAACATTAAAGTGAATCCACTGTAAGCTCACAGACAGCAACAATTAGCTTGTCAACTATGCACCAGAACAGGTAAGAGGATAATGAAATCAGTTGGCAACTTGATATTATCTCATCTCTGTACTGTGACATCACAGACCTATGCAGGCTATTGTATGCTTGCGAACAAGCATATGACAGTCACATCTGTTTTATCATGGTCAAAGAGGATGAATCCTTAAGGATCCATCTTACTTTGGGAAACTTGAAAAATAGAGATTCAACTCTCCACTGAGGAAGTACTCTCTGATCTTCATATGGCTCTGTTCTTATGTGAGAAATGAACTCAAGGATGTTGCAAATTATGCTGTGATTTAAGGAAAAAATATGCCTTATTGCTTTTTCCACCTTAGTTAGGAAGCATCAGGAACAAATGAATAACAGCCTCATTTTTGCACATCCATTCACAAGCCATCATGTATAATGTATTCAAACCATACTCCACACAGTATTCTGCTGTTTACTTTGAATGCTTCATATGCCCTGGTCCAGAACAATGACAGCATGTTGCCCCCAGTACTATGTCAATCCAATTCATTTTATAACATGCATTCCTCTCAACTTTCCTGAACGTTAAGGCCTCGATACCCCAAAGCCTCCAACTGATCCTTCCATAATATCAATCTGAAAAGTAAAAGCATAAACAAATATCAAAAAGGTGTATGATAAGAATTAACAAGTAAAGATCACAAATTATATGCTAAGAAGCATAGCTTAGGATGACAGCTACAGAAGCTAATGGATTTAAGAGCTTTTATGCACCAGCTAAAAATAGCAATGACTGAGTGTTTTGCAGAAAATAAAAATGCAATACCTAAACATGATTGTTTAAAATAAACTTTGGTGATATAATGAAATCCTATGGCTGAAAATAAAATACTAAAGCAAAATGAAAGTTTGGAAGAATGTGAAAGCTTGGTTTGTTCCTAAATAGAGAGAATTATGATATACTTATCTTTAATAAATGACACTGAGAAATTGCACTGAACTGTAGACCAGTTTTTATGATGAAAGTGGTCTATAAAGCATCAGAAAAGAAAATCAGAAAATGAATGAATGATTACTTCAAAGATAAAACTACCCAAGTGAAAGACATAGCCTTAGGGAAAGGAAGTCATGAGTAATAAATCTATTACAACTTCTATGATAGAATGACATAGGTTGACTGTCCCTAGACAGCCAGAAAGCATGAAACTGTACTACAAAGGAGGCTGGTAAAGATGAATTTTCGGAAGGGAAGATAAGAAATTACCAGAGTGGAAGGGACCTTAGGTTTCTTGTCTGCAGAGCCTTCTCAAAATGGATTTGGTCACCAGTGGCATGCTATAGGGCGGGCTATTAGGACCACTGCTTTTCTTGGTATATGTAAATAACATGCCAAAAGGACTGAACTCATACTTAGTTATGCTTGTAGATGATGCCAATGTAATGAAAGAAGTAAAGAATGCTGTGGAATGCAACAACTTTCAAGGGTACTTAGAAAACCTATGAAATTATTCTGATACTTGGTTCATGTAAGTGAATACGAGAAGATGTAAAGTAATATCAGAGGATCGGACAAAGTGAAGAAGGCTTTGTTATGAATATAATCTAGCAAGAAAGAAGCTACAGAAATCCATGTGGTGACATAGGATCATCACTGTACCTAACCTGTCACCAGAGCTTCACCCCAGGAAAACTGTTAAATACAAACTATTTGCATGCAAATATCAAAATTCCATTAAGACAAAGACATACAGCTGTAT
Organism: Panulirus versicolor; assembly: GCA_032361705.1. Taxonomy (NCBI): domain Eukaryota; kingdom Metazoa; phylum Arthropoda; class Malacostraca; order Decapoda; family Palinuridae; genus Panulirus; species Panulirus versicolor. The sequence goes on along the minus strand of JAUUDZ010060521.1, from coordinate 229 downwards.
TAAGATAGCTGAAATGCAGTGAGAGGTTAGAGGATATACATCTAACATAAAAGCTTTGTGGAAGATGAAAGCTGGCAAGGCAGTGGGTTTGGATGGTACTGCAGTGGAATATATTAAAAAAAGGGGGTGACTGTATTTGTTGACTGGTTGGCAAGGTTATTTAATGTATGTATGACTCATGGTGAGGTGCCTGAGGATTGGCGGAATGCTTGCATAGTGCCATTGTACA
>JAUUDZ010060510.1:0-10270 GCA_032361705.1 Panulirus versicolor | reverse complement strand
TTGTTTTGTCCATTTCTCATGTGTCACACCATCTAAAGTAAAGGTCATGAGTGAAGCCGTATGTTTATTATCATTTACTGGTTAAAACTTCATATCTTCTTACAAAGTCATAGTTCACAAATATACGCGGATATGTACTAACATTTTTCGAAAGACTTGCGTCGTTCCACTGTAGGCATACTACAACCTCTCTTTAGTGGGTATCAGTATGACAACACCTGATTGACTCTAGTCCAGATTTGACGGTATTCAAAATAACAGTGATTTCACATCTTGAGTTCACTATCATGTCTGTCAGCGACAGTGGTACTTCCCACATGAGTAGTCATCTCCGCAGTCCATGGAATTCTGGACCAGCCCGCCATTGGGATAATTGTTGGGTAATAGTTTCAATGTTCTCTGTGATTCTGGGATTTGTAGGCTGATAGAGGGTTTAGTCTCTCCTTTGCAAATGGCTTCCAGGACTGTATTCTTCTTACATTGGTTCAATTCATGAGTATTTTTGTATCCTTCATTAGATGTCGTAAAGTTGCTTTGCCTTTACGTGCACATTGCGTGTGTCTTTTGATGGCTTCCCATTGTAAGAACAAGGCAGACGTTTAGATAATTGTTTGATAGTCATTCCACCGTAAATATCAGATTGTTTAAGTGTACAAACTTCAGTGTGGGAACTGAACTGATAAACTACGTAATTATAAACAGTACTGTAGCTGGAGTAATTCTGTTTGTTATCTGAATGTGTCACATCTTGAAGGTTCATGAAATATTTTATTAGAACTAGTTTGTAATTTGAACTTCAATAATTAACACAGTTTTTGTTAACATCTTTTAAATGCCTCTTTTGTTTTGTATCTGCCATTCATCTAAATATTGCTGTAGACTTGAGGACACAACTATTTTCGGCCATATCTTCAAATTTAAAAGACACGCTATATTTCACAACCTATTATTTTCATCGCATATTTCACATGTATAATTTCTTGATAAGTAAGAAGTACAGTAAAGTTTTGAAAAGATGAAAACCTGTTGTATGGATTTATGGTAGTGTTCATGTGCCTAAAAACTGAACGAAAACAGCAATTTTGACTCGTTAAAGAGGAGAGTTTAGTGAAAGTGAATGTTACAAATGTAGACGAATAAGTCTCCTTGCCGCACTTGACAAGGTGCATGGTAGGATAGTGGGTCATTGTATTACGAGAATTAGTGAAGTCCTTGTTGAAGAAGAACATGACGGGGGTTTAGGAAGGGAAAGAGGATGTTCAGACAGGAGTTTTGTACTCAGAAAAACCGAGGAAAAAGTATAGAGAAAGAGAAGGTGTATGCAGCATCAGTGGATGAGAGAAGCGTGTAACAGAGAACAGGCAAGATCGCTGGGTTGATCAGACTGTGTATGGTGTGTATGGTATTTTTCTGAATGTCGATGTGGGTTTTAAAGAAGAGTACTTTATGTGTGAGAGTAAGTTGTGATATGAGTAGTGTGAAAGGAACGAGGGAGCGCTTGAGTACTGTGTGATAACACCATGATTATTCAACATTTTCATGTTTGATGAGTTACGTGAGATGAAAGTGAGACTAGAGTTATCGTGGTGTAATGTTTCATCATGGAGAAACAGACTAGAAGTTGCCAAAGTTGCTGTATGTAGCAATTACATAAGAAGAACAGTTGGATGGAATGATGGGCCGTTTCATTGATTCAAGCATGATGAGGATGTTGAGAATGAGTGCGGTAAATATGATGAAGCCAATTTTGGAGAGATGGAAGATCACAGTTTGTGTGGTGAACAGCTGGAAGTTGTGGAGTTCTAGTATTTTAGAAACTGAGTTCAGTGAGGATGGCAGTGGAAAATGTGAAGTTGAAGATAAAGCTAAGCGGAGAAAAATTGAAGTCACAATTGAACCTCTGTTTTATCTGATTTATTGAATTTGTACGTACAATTCCTGTGGTATTTCAGAACTTTTTTTTTTGTCAGAATATGTCATGATGGAATATGTTAACTATGCGTATATCCCATGAACTGAAGGCCCATCGCAAAACTTATTTGATGTCGCATTGCGAGGTATGTTTTTGGTAACTAAAAATCATGTGTATCATTTTACAGATGATTTTTCAAGATTTGTTGCTCAAAGGTGGTCTATAACTCATCTAACAATCAACCACAACAGCAACTCCAAGATGTAAGGATCGTCACTTTTCAGAGTACAGTTGGTTGGTTATTTGGGCTTTAGACCTATCAACCGCCAGTCATTTAGGCTATCAAGGTCAAGTTATAACAACCTTCCGATAAATCTTTAGAACTTTCTTCTGGTAATAAAGATAATGTTAAGACCTCGTACACTTTCACTGGGTGTGTGGTACTAGTATATTTGTTATTAGCCCAGCAATTGCGAAATTGAAAATTCATTATAATCATTGTGACACGTCGGGAGCCTTAGGAACGATTTCTGGATTGAGAACTATGTATGTGGTGTTGTGACAAGCATAAGAAAATGATGTGCGAAAGTGGATTTCTACTTTACTTGACAGTGGTAAGACTGATTGACAGTAAAATGAGAAAACCATAAGTAACTCGTGAGCAAAGTTTTGTTTTAAGTAAGGAGACTTTAAGTAAGGAGACATCACATGAGAGAGAAGGCTCGATATGAGGGGATACATCATGGCTGCTGTTCTTATGTTCAGTATTTCTGATTATTTTCGAGAGATGTTTGGAGTCATGAGGAAGTACACATCATATTTTATTTACCTTTAATATCACCAGTCACTAGAGAGAGAGATTTTTTTGCAAAGTATTACGTTCACTTTCTTCGTATAACCATACATCTCATTTCCTCTGCCGTCATTAGAAATGCATGTACCTGCTTTTCCTGTGACATAAAATCCATTAAGCTGTTTTACCTTCCAGAAAATACTTTGTCTTGAGTTTCTTCTTGGTTTACCATCCTGGGACAGTTGGACCACAAACGAAGAGATGAAAATAAAGGCCAAACATCCCAAACACAAGATATGTTTTGGTTATAAACCCAACTACCTGCGGAAAAGTAAGCCAATATCCCGCTAACATACTACCGCTTAACTAACAACCCCAGTCCATCACGGGTGAAACATTCGCCAAGGTCCCACTTTAACATAGTCAATAATATCATAAGCTTGTGTCGCTTCTCAGGATTTGGAAAGTCTCTTAAACATTTCTTTTCATGGGTTCTGTTTATCATCATGTTTGTGACCCAGTTTTATGCTAGCTGCCCACTATTTACAGTTATTTAATGTTTATCTTGGGCTTACAAGGCCATCTGCACCGAGTCTAAGCTTTTCAAATTATTTTGTTTTTTCTAAATTTTTGTAATGTTTAACAAAAAGCCGAGAAATATGGATGAAGCAGTGGACTGTGACGGTGATGTGTTGTGGGGAAATATGGAGAGTGTATTCGTGGAGGCTGCTAGAATGTGCGTGGCGCTGTAAGAACAGCAAGTGAGAAAAGACCAGCGTGGAAGACGTGAAGATGCAAGGAACTTAGTTGATGAGAAAAATTAACTTGGACGGCGCTGAGCATTCCAGAAAAAAAAAAATGATGGGTAGAGGATAAGAATTGTGAAGCATAAAACTTGAACAATAAAATGAAAAAGGAACATGAATTAAGATAAAATCAAAGCAGATGATGATCTTGGGAACGAGTACGAAGTCTAGGAGAAAATAACAAATTATTACCGAAGACGATAAATACGTGCAGAAGGAAGGACCGTGGAAAGCGAGAGTGTTTGAGATACTTCTGGAAGACTGTTTGTGACAAACAATGAAATTTGTGAGGGTTGGTGTAAGAGACACAGGTGTTGGTAAATAGGAATTAGGGGTGAGGATTATGTACAGTAGTTAGGGAGAAGAGGACGACACAAAGAAAACAGAACCAACTGGAGCAATATTTTACTTCGATAGGAAAAAAAAAGCTGGGGTTATTAATGTAGTAGTGAAAGTGTGGAGGTGAAGCTGCAACTGCGTGGATATAGATAATGTATTGGTCTTAGAGATTTTCACATTATCATCGTCATTGGTACATCATGGACACTTTCCATGATCAGTTGCAGAGATTTAGTCTCTAGTACCATCAAATGGTGGTGTTCCAGTCATTAGCTCTTCTACCAAGGATGTTAATGTAGCTTTCACTTTTTCATTAGAAGATCCTCGAAACCACATCCTCAATGTCCTTATCACAGTTCATTCTTTGAGGTAAGACTATACATTTTTTTGCTCTCTGAGCATGATGTTTTGGTATTTTTATAGGAAGCGCTAACAGAGGTAAGCTGAAACTCTTATCTGTCCCAGTCATCTCTGTCTGTCATATCTATCCCCTACGCGGGGTATAAACTGAGCACAAATTCATCATACAATCACGTTTAGCGAAAATGATATCAAAAGCCAATGTCATGAGTTCAGATTTAAAAGCAAATCCATTTTCTGTGGACTTGTCAACATTAAGCTGTGGGCCAGAGGTGTTATCATTTTACGATAACGTGTATCTGATTAATACTTATCTTTTTTATTCTGGGCTTCTAAAGTCAAAAGAAATTATTGCCTTAACCATCGAGCATTACCTTATTTACTTCACCATCTCAGAGGATTGTTTAATATGATTTGGGTAGTAACTCATTCACTTGGTCCTATGTCTCTGGCCAGGCCATCTTTCAATGCTGGTGTTCTTTAAGCAGCTGTCATACATCCTGGGCAGTGGTGACAAAACTACCTCTGAAACGTAGATAGAAGCCCACCATATCCTAGGCGTGAATCCACTAGGTTCTTTGTGGCTGGCGTGGAGCAAAGTCCAGTATATTCTCTTTGTAACATTTAACCCCACGTCATATAATGTGGCTTTGTACTGGAAAAAGTCGCTGGAGGACTTGCTTCAGCAAAGACACATGTCGTAGCCGCAAGTGTGAAGGAAGACGTCGTGTACACACAGTACTATCTCACTCCATTGTCGTGCTGGAGGCGGCTGGGGATTTCAATAGATCAAACAACTGTACATGCGAGCTTTTCAGAGCTCTAGCTATGCTGGAAAGTGGCCAGTTAACGGTTCTGGAGGTGTAAGCTTATCTTAATGAACCTCACGGTCAGATTCATCTGGTAAGTACTTTGGGCTGGATAACATGTTCATTAAAGTCTCTTCGTCTGATACAGACTCGTCAACAACTTTAGGGACGTCATTCCATATCCTGATGTCACAACACATATCCTTCTTGCTCTCCACGATTGTTGGGCTGCGGTAATTGGACGATGGAGGCTCTATATCGTTAGTTTCTTTCATGGCTACATCTCGTTCCTAAAAACTTCTTTCGACGTGCTTGGTATACTGGACAGTTTGGATCTCACGAGCACCTTGTCGTTCAGTCCTGTCTTGGGTCTATTGTAAACCACCAGAACGTATCCTCAAGTGACTTGGATCACCTGGGTCTAAAATGCAATCAGTTCATTATTCCCCTCATCCTCTCCCTCTTACTCCGGCTTAGTTCAGCAACCACAGATTGGTGCAGTTTGTTACTGGCTAGTGTAACGGTAGCAGCTCGGGTGATACCGGGGTTTCCATAAATATCAGAGTGTGTCCTTACTGACACAAGGCAGCCGAACTGTTCCTCTAACGAGCCTCCCGAAGTCTGAAATGCAAATCAGACCTGCGATTCACAGTATTTCTTCAGTAGGATTAAATGGAATCACTTTACTTGGTTTCCTGTGATCATGATATAATCAGTATTAGAGGGACACTTGACCAGTAGTTTGTTTGTCCCATATGAAAGCTCTCACTAGACACTCATTTTCGACCTGTAGTTTACGTAATCTGGCAATTCATCGTACCTCTTGTGCTTTAAGAAAGTCTTCCTTTGCGAGTTAACAAGCAATTTGATGTGCTCCTGGATCTAGAACACTGGTACGTTATCTTGACCACAGTAGTGGATTCTTCGTCTTCTCACAGACTACAAACAATTTATAAACGTTCTCTTATTACCCCTCAGTACAGTGTACGTCCAGCAAGAACTCAGTGATGCTTGATGAGTTTTCCTATGAACAAATAAAAGTGATGTGATGTACCTCAGCCACTCCATGGGGCTGTTCGGGGGTTGCACACTTCAGCATCTTTCATCTACAGCTGAATCACTCGTAGAAACAGACATGGGCCGGTAGAGAGTAGTCTTTTACCCTTCTATTGCGATTGGTCTAAGCACCTCCTCTATTATCTTGGAAGTGAACTGGGCGGTTTTGTCAATAACAACTTCTTCAAGTATTTGCAAAAGTGCCTTTGGTGCTGTAGTCGTGTCAGGTTTTTGAGTGGCAATACCTTCGAGCTTCTTTTAGAGAGATGTAGTTGTGTCTTTATATTCATGGAACCATCTGTGGCTCGAGGGTTGACAGTTCCCAATGAATTAGTTTCGATATACCCGTATGAGTTGAAGCGATACCCACTGTATCCTTTATCTGTCTGTGGTCCGTTGAGATGTTTGAGGATCGGCACATTCTCATTGTATCTGACAAACTCTGAGCCAAAAAGACACCTTGATACAATCAAAAGTCTTCTGGTGCCTCTTGTGATCAAACAAGGCCAGCTGGTTCATGGCCCTTCTTACACACGGCAGACGATACATTGCTTATACAACCAACTGAAGATTGTCTCAGCCAGACTTTATGGTAACTTGATTGTAGGTATATGATCTCTTCCCTAGGAACTAGACCGTCCTGTGTACCTGATCGAAGATTTCCTTTTGGGCCACATATGGTGAATTTACCTAAGACTGTGGTTCATTTGCTAGTCTACGATGATATTGTCGTCATAGAGGATCACCTCGTGTCCCTACCTGAAGTGGAGCAGTCTTCTTCCGTTGGCCTGAAGAAACCCATGGTAACTACGTTTGTGTGTTGTAGCCATTCTATTGATGTAGGATCACGCAAGTCTACGGTCTCAAGGAATATTCCATATTATGAAGTCTTTGCCCGACTGCTTGAGCCCTGCAGTGTGGACCTTTCTAGTGTACAGTGAAAGACATGTTAACCCAGTGGGTTTGGTATGAGAAGGAATATGAATCATATTCGGTCAGACTACGCTCGCCTGGTCATTTCAGCTTACACCTACGCGCAGAACACCAGGCATACTTACATTATACTCTAGTATGGAGAGAGCAACACTACCACGGAGATGAGAGGTGGCATGATCTCCATTTACTTCCAGGGAGAGGGTCCTGAACACTTAGCACAACAAACATTTCGTGTGAGCAGAAGACCGGCAAAAAGATGGATTGAGTGATGATGGGAGGAAGGCACAACAGAGGACCGTCATCATTCAGGTCGCCTTACGTTACAACACCATTACAAGACCAGAAATATCCTCAATGATGGAAGGTGACTCTATGAGCAGCGTTTACGCCGTAAGGGACGCGTTACAGATAGAATGCGCGAAGACAGGTCGTCTGGCTTATTCGCTCAAATCCCTGCTATGATACCACTCTTGACGGAGAGAGATAAACAGGATCGATTACCAAATGCAAGACGGTATGACGAGATGCCACTGGAGTTTTGGCAGTGTCATGTTTTGTGACTAGGAAGTGTTTTCCTCAGAGAGTTTACGATCACGCTGTGTATGACACAGAGTTAAGACATGGTAACCTAGTGCATGATTATAGCAGATTATTGATTAGCACTGTCGATCTTCGCTTGGTGATCCTGCCTCATTCCATGCATCATTTTTCTGACATACTTAATGGAAGGTTTAATTATGTCGTCCTAGTAAGCAGGTAATCTCTCGTCAGTCCTTTTATCACTACAACTACGACGGAGACATTGTCCTTTCCAGCGTTACTATATATTCACCCTAACGTCACCTATTTTTGTATGCAGACTTGACGAGTAAAATGTTGTTGCTCCAAGGAGGAATGGCTGCATCACGGGCGGAGTCTGGGGTTGGGTGACGTGGAGCTGTGTAGGGCATCTGCCTGAGATAGAGGAACGTCTCACAGATGAGAAATATGTAGAAATGGTGAAAGACGTTCTAGTACCACTTACGAGAGCGGCACTCGCTGGGTAAAAAGATTTCACATTTACTTGGCTCAAGATAGCAGCCCTATCTACAATACATGGATTGTAAGGGACTGGTTTGTGGCATATCTTGAGGTGACTCTCCTTGACTAGCCTGCAAGATCACCGGACCTAGCTAGATCCAATAGAGAACCTCTGGGCCCACGCGAGTAACAGTGGCTAGGATGCGAAAGCTGATAACGTTGTGAATGGTTCAGCTACGTAATGGAGTTATGGGAAAGGCTTTGATCTCAACCGGACGTTACTCAGCATCTTGGCGAGTCATTGCAAGGAAGGTTCCGAGATGTCAGTGCAGTTTCATGATGGGGTTTGTTTGTCGGTGGTATGTGGTGCTAGTGTGAGGATAGCGAAGTGTGTTTGTGTGGTGGCGGTAATGATGTGTGTTGTGTGGTATTAGATTAAGCGTGGAGTTGGCTATACACAAATCATATTACAGGAAAGGAATGGTTTATCTTTTGTTTCATGTCTTCCATTTATGGGAGGTGGTATCGTGATTGGTTTGGTGAAGGGGCCCGGAAATCCTTGGTCAAAGGTTCGAAGCTTCGACAAGTCTGAACAAAAATCTTTAATCAGACGGTCGAGGCTTCGACAGGTCTTGCTGAACATCTGCGGTAAGAGGTTCGTGGCTCCGCCAAGTCTTACCAATTATTTAGCTGTTTTTGGGTGACCTAAAATTACCGCAATGTGTTATGGATAGCAGTTAAAATTATGTACCATACATGTGCCCGCCAATGCAGGCTCTATGATAGCTTACAAGCAAATGAAGGGTAAACTCAGAAAAAAAGATATGATACTAACAAATTCTAGTCTATCAGAGATGTCTTGGTAAGTTGTGAGTTATATGATGGGTTCGCCATGCGAAAAGATAATCTGACTATCATGATAACTGTATCCCTGTATATATCATAGGTAATAAATTTCTTTTGCAGTGATTGACACATAACATGGCAATCACAGTTCATAATGTTTAAAGTATGAAGGGATGATAACTTATGGAGTAAATAGTGTCCTACATGGACGAGAACAGACTTCGAAACTTATACATAATTGAAAAGCAACTTTGCAAACATGGGGGTAATGAGAGAATAGAGTTGGGAAAAAGTGTCATAGTATTGAATAAAAGTAGGAGTCTGGCTCATCACTTGGAGCACATGGCAACTCATATCATTACTACCATCCGTCTGTCTGACACACGGCAAAACGCACCAAACGTTAGCCCTTTGGCATATCTTTTCACCAAATTTTATGACAAATTTTGTCTTTCATTGTACATTGTGAATCACAAGAGGCTAGGGCCTGGGAAGCATTTATGATCAGTACATTGGCCATTCTCATCTGTAAAATTCTCCCAGGATATTATTCTTTCATCTATCATTTCGCAGCGAGATATCCCGTGGTATCTCAGTCCCGCATCAATCATATGTAGTTAGTTACCTTCACCTTCCCACTTTTGCCATTGCGAAATTGTCGTTGGGGTCTACGAACACTTGATCATCTCAGGTGGTGAGATTGTTGTTGGGTCTACGTACACTTGATCATCTTAGGTCTACGTACACTTGATCATGTCAGTCAGTGAGACTGTCGTTTGGGTCTACGTACACTTGATGGTCTCAGATGGTGAGATTGTTGTTGCGGTTTACGTACACTTGATAGTCCTCAGGTGGTGAGATTGTCGTTGGGGTATATCTCTTTTTTTTCTTTATAATTTTTACCAATTGTCAGTAGAGTTCAAAAAGCTGAGCGGTTGGAGTGGAAGTTAGTAAGGTAAGACTATATACAAGTGTAGATAGTGAAGGAAGAAGTTTGTTAACCAGAAGTGTGTAGGTCAGTAAGAGGAAGACAAAGGTCGGACTGCTGATTGCATAGGCGGAAGAAAGAATAAGACAGGCAGAACGAAAAGTGGCTGGGCCTATCTTAACTTACAAGGCTCTACCCAGTCCAGCTTCCAGCACCTTTTGCTTTCCAGTGCGACCTGACACACAGGAGCAGCAGTCGATCCTACCAAGACGCCTGTAAAGGGAATGGGTCTAGGTTAGGGCTTTCCGGAGTACACTCTCTTGACACCATGTGCCTCGCCAATTTAGTGTGGCGGATGTCACGCGCACGGTGTCTTTACCGGTTAGTTCCCTTATGCCCTGAAGGACTTCCGGGGTGCTGTAGTAACTGCGCTTATGGTCGTATGCAGCCGAGATTGCGAAGCAA
>JAUUDZ010060499.1:0-10272 GCA_032361705.1 Panulirus versicolor | reverse complement strand
GAACCATGGAAGCGGAAGTGAATCATAGGGTGGGGGAGGGGGCGAAAGTTCTGGGAGCGTTGAAGAATGTGTGGAAGGCGAGAACATTATCTCGGAAATCAAAAATGGGTATGTTTGAAGGAATAGTGGTTCCAACAATGTTATATGGTTACGAGGCGTGGCCTATAGATAGGGTTGTGCGGAGGAGGGTGGATGTGTTGGAAATGAGATATTTGAGAACAATATGTGGTGTGAGGTGGTTTGATCGAGTAAGTAATGAAAGGGTAAGAGAGAAGTGTGGTGATAAAAAGAGCGTGGTTGAGAGAGCAGAAGAGGGTGTTTTGAAATGGTTTGGTAACATGGGGAGAATGAGTGAGGAAAGATTAACAAAGGGGATATATGTGTCAGAGGTCGAGGGAATGAGGAGAAGTGGGAGACGAAATTGGAGGTGGAAGGATGGAGTGAAAAAGATTTTGAGCGATCGGGACCTGAACATGCAGGAGGGTGAAAGACGTGCAAGGAATAGAGTAAATTGGAACGAAGTGGTATACCGTGGTCGACGTGCTGTCAATGGATTGAACCAGGGCATGTGAAGCGTCTGGGATAACCATGGAAAAGTTTTGAGGGGTCTGAATTTGGAAAGGGAGCTATGGTTTCGGTGCATTACATATGACAGCTAGAGACTAAATGTGAACGAATGTGTCCTTTCTTGTCTGTTCCTGGCGCTACCTCGCTTGATAGGGGGATGCTATTTCGTGTGTGGCATGGTGGCGACAGGAATGGATGAAAGCAGCAACTGTGAATGTGTGCATGTGTATATATGTATATGTCTGTGTATGTGTATGTATGTATACGGTGACATGTATATGTATGTATATGTGCGTGTGTGTGCGTTTATGTATGTACATGTGGATGTGGGTGGGTTGGGCCATTCCTTGTGTTTTTTTTTTGCGCTACCTCGCTGACGCGGGAAACGGTGGTTAAGCATAATATACATAAGAAAATAATGAACTACCACGAAAGACTGAGAAAACTGGAACTCTACAACCTAGATTGAAAACAAAGAAATATGATAATCTATGCCTGGCATATATTGAAGGTATAGAGAAAATATATTGAGCCTGAAAGCCTCTCAACAGGGAAGATATATAATTATTAAGTATGCAAGAATACCATGAAAGATAACAAGAAGTATATCAGGCAAAAGTATACGAATTCTTTGGAAGTAAGCTCGAACGGCTATTTCATATACAATTAAAAGAATGAAAAGAATATATATATGCAAGGAACAGCAACATTAACATTTAAAAGAAAACTTGGCATTTACATGAAATCAGTCCCAAATTAACCCACAATAGATAACTATGCAACAGAGGAGAGGAGATTCCTTTTTCATCCACCAAAACATGCGGTAAGTGCTACTCGCTAGTCCTAGCCCTACCATCATGGCAAAATGTCACTGTAGGTACTCACAGAGAGGGAGCTAATATCTCTTATCAACACACACACACACACACACACATGTTCATGACGTATACAAAAGCCTGGAAGATTTTATCACACAATATCGTTATCAGTGGCTGGGGTGATTACTGTTTGGGAGTTTTTGGGGAGAGTGTTACTCATGTTACCCCGTCTCTTAACTGTATACATATATATCATGCCTACTCCGATGTATGTACTCATATGTATACACACTCCAGAATAACCCTTGGCAGCTATGTTCATCATGTGAGCCGGTGCTGGAAGGGAATACAGAGTTCACCGAGTGCATTCGCCAGACACCGGTAGACAGATGATTACAGCAATAGCTATATATTTATTCATTTATTGTATATTAGATTTAATTGCTGTCTCCCGCATTAGCGAAGTAGCGCAAGGAAACAGACGAGGAATGGCCCTACCCACCCACATGCACATGTATATACATAAACCCCCAAACATACACATATACATAGGTATACATTTCAACGTAAACATACGTACACATAGACAGACATATACATATACACACTTGTATATATTCATACTTGCTGCCTTCATCCAATCTCGTCACCACCCCACCAGATATCAAATAGCATCCCCCCACCTCCACAAAAGGCAGTGGTAGGAAAAGACAAGAAGGCCACATTTGTTCACACCGTCTCTGGCTGTCATGTGTAATGCACCGAAACCACAGCTCCCTTTCCACATCCAGACGCTTCGTATGACCTGATTCAATCCATTGACAGCACATCAACCCCAGTATACCACATCATTCCAATTCACTCTATTCCTTGCATGCATTTCACCATTCTTTATCTTCAGTCCCTGATCGATCAAAATCTTTTTCACTCCATCCTTCCACCTCTAATTTGCTCTCCCGCTTCTCATTCCCTCTACCTCTGACACATATATCCTCCTTGTCAATCTTTCCTCACTCATGCTCTCATTGTGACAAAACCATTTCAACATTCAACACACCCTCTTCTACTCTCTCAACCACACTCTTTTTATTACCACATATATCTCTTACCTTTTCATTACTTACTCGATCAAACCACCTCACACCACATATTGTCCTCAAACATTTAATTTTCAACATATCCACCCTCCTCCGCACAACCTTTTCTACAGCCCATGCCTCCCAACATATAACATTGTTGGAACTGCTATTCCTTCAAACATACCCATTTTTGCTCTCCGAAATAACGTTCTCACCTTCCCCACATTCTTCAACACTCCCAGAACCTTCACCCCTCCTCCACCCTGTGACTTACATCCGCTTCATGGTTTCATGTGCTGCTAAATCCACCCCCAGACATCTAAAGCACTTCACTTCCTCTAGTCTTTCTCCATTCAGACTTACCTCCCAATTGACATGTCCCTCAACCCTACTGAACCTAATAACCATGCTCTTATTCACATATACTCTCAACTTTCTTCTTTCACACACTTTACCAAACTCAGTCACCAACTTTTGCAGTTTCTTACCCGAATCAGTCACTGGCGCTGCATCATCAGTGAACAACAACTGACTCACTTCCCATGCCTTCTCATCCACAACAGACTGCATACTTGCCCCTCTCTCCAAAATTCTTGCATTCACCTCCCTAACAACCCAATTCACAAACAAATTAAACAACCATGGAGACATCACACACCCCTGCTGCAAACCGACATTCACTGGGAACCAATCACTTTCCTCTCTTCATACTCATACACATGCCTTACATCCTTGATAAAAACTTTTCACAGCTTCTAGCAACTTACCTCCCACACCATATACTCTTAATACCTTGCCTTTAATCACAAGAAAAATGAAACACAATATGTTCCCAAGAGCTTTTTCGTGTAATGATAACATGTCAGAAGTGGAGGGGACTAAGAAAAGGGGTTGACCAAACTGAAGGTGGAAGGATGGAGTGAAAAAGATTTTGAGTTATTGGAGCCTAAACATGCAGGAGAGTGAAAGGTGTGTGTTGGAATGATGTGGTATACAGGGGTTGATGTACTTTTAGTAGACTGAACCATGGTTTGTGAGACGGCCTGGGGAAATCACGGAAAGGTCTACAGGGCCTGGTTGTGAATAGGGGTCTTTGTTATCGGTGCATTCCACCTGAGTTAGAGAATGGATGTGAATTGAATGCAGTTTTTCTTTTGCATGTTCCTGGCATTATCTCTCTAATGCGGAAAAAGATGATCTAGTATGAGAAAAAGTTGATGACTATTTCTTGTCACTCCAGCACTTTTTGTGTTTTGCAGTATTACTGGTAGTGCTCTAGACATTACCTTGTATTTTTACTCTTGCGGACAACTTTCATTCAGGCAGTCTAAAATGGATGCAGTAATGCTTTTCAAAACACCATAAGCCTTGCAAGGTAACCAGTTTTTGAGACTGACAAGCTATCTAAATGAAAATACACTAAAATTATGACTTCTGTTACATATAGTATATGCAGCTTAATGATAATTCATCAGTGATGGTAATTATCTGAATGATGAAGACAGACTTACTGAATTAATTCTCAAGCATTTCTGCATCCAGAGCAATGTTTTCCCATGAAGTTTAGATGGCCTTTTATTAGTATATCTGTTAGCCATAATTAGATACCTATTTATATGAGCTGAGGCGTGTGCACAAAATATTACATTAGTACTAAACATTCGAAAATGAATAGGCTAATAGGCCCATGGATCATTCATAATTTTAACGCTAACGAAAACACCACCATGGGTCTTTAACCACCGTTGACTGAAAGTGAATAATCATATCTTCCTCATTTCAAGAATCACAGACATTCTGTTAACACATCCAGAGTATTAATGGCCGAGATGTTTATATTGCTTTTTTCACAGTTTCATGAAAAGTCAACCAACCATTGCACTTATACCCTGATGATATATCCAGTGAATCTTATTTCTTTTCTGTTATTGTTTCAGTAGTTACTGTACCTCTCCATGTCCAGCTTTCAGTTTAATAATAAATGTCCTTCACACTCACAATGCTGTCATTAATAAACACCATATTGCTTATAATATCATCTGCATACATTCTTTGTGTTGTGTACAATGGTCATGCCAATATGTTCCTGTACACATGACGTCATGCTTTCTGGTCATTCCTGAGATATCTTCTTTATCTCACCATATTTCTCTTAACATTTGTTACAATGCCTTTTGATTCCTGTGATGGTACATAGATTATACTCTAATTGATATTGATAGTAAATGTTATTAGGCAACATTTTTCCTCGTGAATTTTTTGTAGATTTCATAACATAAGCCTGTCTTTGGTAAATGTATTTCATACCACTAATAAGTCAATAAGTTCATAAGATACTGTGTTGCATACACAGATAACACATAATACTTCTGACGTACAACAGATATTTGAAAATATTCGTCCGTAGTGATTAACTAATTATGAAGCACTAGAGCTACAGATAACAGATAGTAGCAGTTAATATTATGCAAAAATTTGATACGTTTATGAAGTTATATTTTGAGTTAATTATGCCATGTGGAAGGTTAAAATTGTTAAAATTCCTTTGTTTTCCAGTTAGCAACTTGCAGGACAGGCTGGATTTCCTTCGTGGCGACGGAAATTACTGGGTGCTGGACACTGATTACGACAACTATGCCCTTGTTTGGTCATGCCAAGACCTGCGAATTGTCAATGCACGTAAGTAGAGCTTCTCACAAGGGTTTTGTCAAGAGCTGGTGCCCCATGAGTGTAAAACTCACTCCCCGTACAGTACCAATAGGTAATTGCATACATATCCCTGTGAAAGGTTGCCTGTAGGAGAGTCCACTGTCTCATAAGTACACAAAGACACACACACATCAAATACACTAAATAAACTAATCAAAATACTGTTCAGGGTGTCTTTGGAGAGAGGCTAAGTACCAAGGGAATGGTAAAGATCAGGGACAGGCACAGAGCTAGAGACCAGTGACTGTGGTCTATAAGGGTCTGGTGGAGATAACGAAAGATCAAGTGGATGACTTTCTTCAGAGGAGAAATTACCTCCGAGAAACAGCATAGTTTTAAGGATGAGACGTCTTGTGTAACAAACGCCTAAGATTTTTTGAGAGAGAGAGAGAACACTGTCTAAGACATAAAGGAAGGCTAGTTAGATTGTTTGCATCTAACTGGAAAAAATAACACAAGATCAAGTGGATGACTTTCTTCAGAGGAGAAATTTCTTCCGAGAAACGGCATAGTTTTAAGAATGAGACGTTTTGTGTAACAAATGCCTAAGATTTTTTTTTGAGAGAGAGAGCACTGTCTAAGACATAAAGGAAGACTAGTTAGATTGTTTGCATCTTGACTACCAGAAAGCATTTAACACTGTACAGCATGGGAGGCTGATGTACAAAGTTGGATCACCAGACAGGGATAAGAGGGAAACTGCTTTGTGTGATAGATTATCTCGCTGGAAGGGAACAAAGGATGCATGTCTGTGGAGCCATCTCCAAATGGATCAAGGTGATCAGTGGAGTCCAACATTTCACTGACAAGATGACAAATCCATGGTTACAATTGCATTGACGACTGCTGATAAACAAGCACCAATATGTGGAATGATTAGTCATTATCAGCTCATAACTTTGTAACTGAAGTACACAAGCTGGTGCCACCAGTGGTTGCTGTTGTGGGAATCAAGACCTGTTTTACTACCACTGCTGACAATACATTCAGGACCAACACGTCGGAATCTGGAGTGCAAAACGCTTCTTCGACTGCTTTTAACCGTGTGAAGGACATGCGATGTGTGCATGAGCTATCCAGTTGAAGGCAATTATGCAAACATCAGATGGCATGGCTTAACCAGTGATGATTGTCATGTGAAAGTGGGCCTTAGAAATACCACACTTCCAAAAAATCATCAGATGTCCACTTGATCATTTTTGCATTTGGATGCATTCTTATCATAACTAATGCACTTGGGAGTGCATTCAGTCATGTAGAAAAAAAAATAGCATCGAGTCATTCTACCTCACGACCAATGCAGGAAAGTAAACAATGAAAAGTAACTGAAAACTTCAGCTTTACACTTGAATACAAGACGTTAGCTGATGTAGTCAAAGACTGTTATCAGTGATAACCCTGTTGTAGCCAGATACCTTGCCCCAGAAAATGTCCAGGTGACAGACAGATCATGGAGAACATAGCATAGAGAGGGATCCAGCTGCAAAATTTTAATATCAGTGACAGAAACTTGCTCTTCTTTAAGGAATGTTTATTATAAACTGAACAAGACACATTTCCTGGCACTCCCAGTACCATTAGGACAGTATGATGATGTTTTGATAACTGATGTTGAACATCAACACTTCACAACTAAAAGTTCACGATTATACCCTTTGGGAAGAATGCAGTCCGAGTGAGCAGCAAACCACTATGAAAAGTCATTGCCATATGATTTAAGCTGCTTAGTGAGAGCTGCCTAAGATTCTTATTAACAGTGGAATATACTTTTCTTTGACGTCACTGAAAGAGTATGAAAAGCATTGCCAGAAATGGTGTACATCGACATTCTCCACTGTGGAGACTACACGTAAAGTGCACCTGGTCCATGTGGCTGCATGATTGCAAAGAGAAGTAATATGTGTCATGGCACCATGGGGATGATGTTGAGATAGTGGGTTGCCTGCTTCACCACCAATCTGTGTTGAAGGTTGGAAACGTAATGAACTCCACTTGCAAGTGTGTATATAGTCTGCATATTATGTATGTACATGTATTGTATAGTAGAGTAATAAGCACATGTAACATGTTTCTGATTAATCTGCCTTCCACATCTCAATGAATTATAACATATGCAGTTTTCCAACCTCTACCTCTGACAGTTGTTCCCTCCAGCAACTCCCATCAAGGGAAAAGTCTCCACCTATCCCTGTCCTTACATGCCTCCCTCTTATACACCATTCCAAGCATTCTTTCACTGTTTCTCTACCACTCACACCAACCCCTTTAATTGTACTATGATGCACTCTTCTTGTAAACTCCCACTCTTGCATTCTTTCCACATGCCCAATCACCTCAAAGTATTACATTTCACCCAGCCTGCCACTCCACAATTCATTCCCTGCCGTACTTTACTTTTATTTGCATTTACCTTCAATTGCCTATGCTTACACACAGCATAAAACATAACCTGCAACTCCTCTTCACTTTCAGCAAACAACACAGTATCATCTGCAAACAGGCTTGCCACTAGCCACCATATCTCACCGCCACACTTCACCTCTGCACCCTCCCTTCCCTCGTTTTGTTGTCATCTTATCACTACATCCATATATATATATATATATATATATATATATGAAAAAGCCATGGTGACATCACACACTCTTGCCTCACACCTATATGTAACCCAGAACTTTTGCTCAGCTGTCCATCCACTCTTACTCATGCATTTGCTTCTCTATAGAAGGCATTTACAATTTACACCATCCAAAAATTGTCCCCCCCCCTGCACCATATATCCTTAACACATCCCACAAAGTAACAATTGAAAAACCTCTGCAGGTAAGCAGTATGACGAGAATTCTCTCATATGCCATGGATGTACTAAAATCAGCGAAGATCATCTTAACATACTATTCAGTATGTTAATATGTTACTTTTGACTTTATAGTAATGACATGCATTTTGATGTAATGCATAAATTTCATGAGAAAAGAGGTATTATTATTTACCAATACATGTAATATTGATCACCAAGTATTTAAAAGATGATTATTTCAAAAGTGGATTGAGTAAAGGACACATTTGCCTCGCACATACATCTAATTTGGAATAATGACTTTAAAATAGGGAGAAATGTCTGTTTTTGGTAAGCTATGACACTGGTGATTAATGAGATTTGTGGTTGCAGAGAACCTGTGGATCCTCACAAGAAAACAGAAGCCAGACCCAGAGGTGCTGAAGGAAGTTAAGGGTATCATCGAGAAGCGTGGCCTTGACACTTCTAGGTTAGAAGTGACTGACCAGACCAACTGTTCCTGAGTGGATGGAGGCTCGGTTTCATCCCACAGCAACCAGTTCGTACATGATTTTATGGCCACAGGAAGATGCATTTGTGACTAAGGCCAGAATTAAAAAATATTACCATAAGCTGCAGCTTTACATAGGCTGCACCTCAGTTATTTTCCTTTTGACTGGCTATTACCATACAGTGTTGTGGTTTTGTTCATTTTTTTCCCCAATCATAGACAAGCATCCACATCAAGGTTGGGACCCAATTGAAATATAAAGATAATTATAAAAAGAAAAAGTATTTATGAATTTTTGAGAAAGTGAGAAACTTGTCTTCTGAAATGTGCCAGGTCATAAGTTATTGGATTGGATTATAAAATTTAGGCATATAAGCCAAGCAATGGAATATCAAAGGCTATTCAGTGCTCTTCATACAGTTTAGAAATTCATTTTATCTTGTAAACAAATGACCAAAGTCAGTTGAGAGAAAATTGGCTCCATATGTTTGCAGTATGGAAAAGGAAAATCCCAGCTGCCATAGGTCAAAATATCACTGCTCCACACACCTACCATGCTTTAAGGTTCATGTAGATCAGGCGACATATTTATTGGGAAAGACATGAGATCTACCTATACTTTAATGTTGGTACCATCCTCATCCTTGTATTTGAATGTGTATGATTGTATTTGCCATTAGTTCTACTCTAATAAACTACAAATATCTATTGTTTGCATTTCATTAATCAAAAGATTTTATTCTGCCACTTTTTATAATTTTTTATGTTTACACTTTCCAGCCTCCTAGTTATGAATTCTAATCTTTACTGTTTAAACAAATTAATCAATTATTTTAGCTTTGAATGACTACAAGTTTTAGATATTGTTTTGCAGTAATAATGGTCCTGCAGTGAACACTGTGCTAGCCCCGCATTTTGGCAAAATGGTAGGAGCAGTAGATAGGAATATTAGATAGAAGTAGGTAGGAGCATTAGATAGTAGTAGTCATAAGGAACATTAGGTAGGAACCTCTGCAAACACTGTACTAGATGCCCTCTACCAGTGGCCTGATGAGGGTAAGGCACTAAAGGCTTAGAAGCGGCACTGGAGTTCTTTAGTTATGGAGACTGTTGTCAGGGCAACCCCTTTGAGGGACTTCCACTTGAAACAGGCATCAGAGACATAGATAGATATATCTGTATCTCTTATACAAACTGGAATCATCTCAAAGGGGTGGCCATGACAACAGTCTCCATAACCAGGTGGGCTAAGTAGGAGATGGTAAATATGTATATTTCTATTATTATTATACTTGATCACTGAGTCCTGCGTCAGCATGGTAGTGCCAGGAAAAAGTCAAAGACCTATCCACTCATATATACATACATATACACATATATACTTGCTTGCCTTCATCCATTCTGGAGCCAGCTCACCCCAAAGGAAACAGCAACGCCACACCCTGCGTCGGATTGGGGATGAGCAGTGTGGTTTCAGAAGTAGTAAAGGATGTGTGGATCAGATGTTTGTTTGAAGAATGGGAGAAATACTTAGAAAAACAGATGGATTTGTATGTAGCATTTATGCACCTAGAGAAAACATATGATAGAGATGCTCTGTGGAAGGTATTAAGAGTATATATGGAGTGGGAGGCAAGTTGCTAGAAGCGGCGAAAAGCTTTTATCGAGGATGTAAGGCATGTGAACGAGTAGGAAGAGAGGAAAGTGATTGGTTCCCATTGAATGTTGGTTTGTGGCAGGGGTTCGTAATATCTCCATGGTCGTTTAATTTGTTTGTGGCTGGGGTTGTTATCGAGGTGAATGCAAGAT
>JAUUDZ010060488.1:0-10272 GCA_032361705.1 Panulirus versicolor | reverse complement strand
AACAAACCTTCAAAATACTCACTCCATCTCCTCACATCACCACTACTTGTTATTACCTCCCCATTAGCCCCCTTCACCAATGTTCCCATTTGTTCTCGTCTTACGCACTTTATTTACCTTCTTCCAAAACATTTTTTTTCCCTTGAATTTAATGATACTCTCTCACCCCAACTCTCATTTGCCCTCTTTTTCACCTCTTGCACCTTTCTCTTGACTCTTTCTTTTATACATTTTTTTTTTCATTCTGTCTAACAAATTTCATGTTAAGGCCTTTGTTGTATCCCTACATCTTTTGAGGAACTGTTCATTATCAATTTGATTTAAAAACTTAAAAAAGATGATCAGGTCACCTTTCACTCTCTTTCTTACATGGTGGGCAAATTTAAAGCCTCTAGCCATTCATTGTAACTCAGCTGTCCAGATTTCAGTACTATCTTTGTTGCTATCCTTTAGACCTTTTCTTTTAGTTTTTTTTTCTCTGAGTGTGATGACCAAACCTGAAAAGTATATTCTAGTTTTGGCCTAATATAGAATGTGAACTGCTTGCTAATGCTTTTATCCATGTATTTGAATGCTAGTCAGTTATTTGCCAGTCCAGAGGAGGTACTCTGGTGCCTGGTTAAGAATGATGTTGAATACCAAGTCTCTCACAGATTTCTGCATTGCATTTTGTCCAAATTAATACTCATATCAAGGCTTTCTTTCAAGGTGATTCATCCACATTACTTTGCATTTATTTGGGGAGGGATGCATATTCCTGTGTGGTGGGGTAGCGACAGGAATGGATGAAGGTAAGCAAGTATATGTACATATGTATATGTTGATATGTATATGTATATATATGTGCGTGTATGGGCGTTATGTATGTATGTATGTGTGTATATGAGTGGTTGGGCCATTCTTCGTCTGTTTCCTTGCGCTTCCTCGCTGACATGGGAAACAGTGATTAAGTAAAATAAATAGAATAGATATCATAAACCATATGTGAGACCAACTTGGAGTCTCTTTAGGTCCCCTTGTAAGTTGATGCAATCCCTCTCACTTTTCACTTCTCATGTGACATTTGCATGATGCACACATGAATCAAGAAGAGTGTTGGTCCTTGAACAGAACACAACACTCCAATGATGGGCTTAAACCACTTAGAGAAGGCTCCACTGACTTGTGTCTTTTGTTTCCTCTAAGAAATCTTATATCCTGTTGAGGATTATTCCCCTTATCCCTGCTTGTTTATCCAGCTTATTAATCTGCCTCCTATGCATTAGAACATCAAATGCTTTCTGGCAGTCCAGATACAATCAGTCCACTCAGCCTTTTCTTTTATCTGAAAATGGGTTCACTCTCATACAAATCTAAGAGGTTTGTTACAAATGGCCTTCTGTTCCTGAAACAAGTTTTGTCTGTCACTTATTTTAGTTTTCCTCAGCAGGAAGTCATCCCTTTGCTTTCTGGTTATCCTACAAACCACATTCATTAGGGAGGCTTAGTCTGTACTTCATCTCCTCTTACCAGTCTCCTGTCTTACTGATTGGTACTCTGTTTGCCTTTATCTTGAACAGTGTATCAACGAATTTGTCTAGTGCATCTATGCATGTATGTAATTACTCATTTTATTGTAGAGGAAGGGAATTCAACACTCATTGGACCTATTTTCTTGGACTCTGTTTACTGTCATACAGCTTTCTTTCTTCTGCAGTTTGTCAGTGTGCTTGAGAGATTATATTGCATAATTCTTCAGGAAGAATAGGGTTAGTTCCTTCAAACCTCTTGTTTCTTTAGTAGGGAAACACTGCCTTCACCATTTGTCACTGTCACCCTGACTGGGTAACAGCAGTTTTTTGTTTCAGGCCCACTTTCTGCCTGTCAGATACCATTGCAGAGATAATATAATTGACACACTAACTCCTGCTTGCCTAGCAGCACAAATTTTCTTAGACTTCATGCTGACCATATATTTTTTTTTCAAGTGGGCTTTTTTTCTATCCTGTGGATTAGTATCCTTTTTCTCTTTTTTTTTTTATATTGCTTGGTGTGTATATTTAGGATAGGGTGTATTGTAAGTGTGCTTTGTTTAGTGTTTTAGGTTTTGTATACAAGACTTCCCCAACATAGGTACAATTTATATTCCTGACCCTGTTGATAAGTTGAATTGCTTGTAAGTCA
Organism: Panulirus versicolor; assembly: GCA_032361705.1. NCBI lineage: Eukaryota > Metazoa > Arthropoda > Malacostraca > Decapoda > Palinuridae > Panulirus > Panulirus versicolor. The sequence continues at coordinate 8,109 of JAUUDZ010060488.1, read as the reverse complement.
GAAAATATAGATAATTGCATAAAATTAAATACCTATACCTGAAAGTATCAGATAATGTATTCTGAAGTAGATATTGTTAAAAGTACAATGTTAAGCAACATGTGATAAGATAAGATGCACGTTTTGCACTTTTTAATTAGTTCTGCAGTTTGGAAGTATGAGTAATTGATTGTATTTTGGACTAAGAATTAATAAAATTTTTTTTTTTAGCTTTTTGCAAGTATGGGTCTTTGTAGGTTGGGCATTCTTTAGTCAAAAATTTATGTATCATTGTATTCAAATATCCTCTGAGATGCCAGGAAGTCAACTGTGCCTAACACCCCTACTTTCAGAAAATGAGATCTATATATGGGATACTTACAATCAGCTCTCAGAGGCAGTCTTTTATACATGGAAAGCAATCAGTTGGTTGATTTTTACAGAGATTTAGAAAATTTTATAAACTTCATATGTATTTTAAAAGGTCCAGACGGCCTTAAGATGCCAACTAATTATTTTTTTTAAACATCTTTAGAAAGAAAGCAGGAAGGTATTTTAGGTATTCTTTCTCTTTCAGGTTCATTTGTTGAGTCATAATGGAATCAGGCCATATAAATGTAGTTATGAAAACTGCGACTGGGCCTTTTACACCTGGTACAAGCTGAAGAGACACATTGAAACACATCTGAAGAGGAGGGACTATGTTGTAAGTATTTTATTATTCATAAATGTTCAATTTTAGAATTTAGCATTACAGTAGTGACTTATGGTAAAGGTGTTTTAGACAAAAAAATGGTTGTTTTATGTTTCACCATATTTTGCATTGAAGGTTAAATGCAACTTTGTTCTCTGTTTTATTACCTTGATCTAACCCTCAGAAACCTTGATGTCCTGGTGGCTTTCATATACAACAGTGTGACTGTTACAGTTGTTACCGTGCTAGCATGTATAGAAATCCTTCTACAGGTTGTAACAGGTTTTATGTTGGTCAGATGATGAGAGTTGGAAACAAAGAGTAGCCAACATAACTACAGAGAGACCTCTTTTAATGGATCCTCATGTAATGGATTTTCATTCAACTGACAGGAAAAATGTGCACCTTTAAAGATTATATATAATAGTCATTTAAAGATGAAAATAAGAATCCATCAAACATAGAAAAAAAGAATATGCCTACCACTATTCTATTTACATTCACTAGTTATGTACAGCCTGCCATAATTCACGTCGTTTCTGTCTTGGTTGCTTTAGTTTTAGATATTGCCTATGTTTATTTAGAGAATATTTGAAAACCATCATGTTTGGAAAACAGCTTAGAAGTGTGAGTATTGGTAAAATGTTTAAAGTGCCCGGGGTTGAGGTTGGGGGAGTGTTAGGCACATGTAGGTCAGTTGCTTGAATTAGATTTCTCTGCCATTAAAACTGATAAAAAGTGAGGATAGAATGAACTAGCCAGTCCACCACATCCTTAGTTGCAATGAAAGTTACCCACACAGGGAATAAGCTGCTGGAGGTGTTGGAGAGCAGGCCAGGAAGTAGTAGGTGCACTGTCTGAATGCAGCAGCAGCAATAGTAGGTGCACTGTCAGAATGCAGCAGCAGCAATCAACAACACAGTAAGCTCCAATAAACTTATGAAAGTTGATTAGATTTAATTCTATATAGTATTTATATTAACAGTGTCTTTATTCTATCAATAAAACACTATGATAACATCCGTGGAACAGTTACTGTTACCCAAGGAGGCCATATTAAAGCACTTGTGAAAGAATTGACACTCAGGAATGCATCTCCGTAGGTACATTGTTATAATGACCTCTTTTCATTGATTATCTGCATAACAGACATTCCTCAAGAATGCATCTCATTCATTACAAGAAGTCTCTCTGTATTGTGTCAGAACTGGCCAGCACAATAGTGCCATATTTCAACATAGAGCCAATTTGAACCAACTTACTGAAAGTGGAAACACTTCCACTATACTAGATACAAACTGTGCTCTGAGAAGAAATGTTGTGAAATCAAATTTAATTTAGAAGGCTCCTTTGAAAAAACATTGACATAAGCAAGGGGAATTTTAGGTGTGATAAGATTACGATGGATCTGATCTTTGTGAGATACTTTCTGATGTGACTTTAGGTTGACAGGTCAGGTAGAACCCTCCTAATCCAGGGTCTTTATCTTGGCCTATATTTGTGTTCAAAGCTTTAGCGTGGTGTGGCCACTTCCATTACACTGTCTGTAAAATGTGTAAATTCAAGCTTTGTTCTGGAGAGATGTTTGGCAGAGCACTGTTAAATGTGGGTACATGTAAGAGAACATTTAATATGTGTGTTGTGGACACTTGAAGTGGGGTAAATCAGTCAATGAACTGAGTCCTGTGAGGCAAATTCCCCCTACCCCTTGATGTCTAACAAACAATAGAATGGAAAATTTTCCAATATTAATTCACCTTACCAGACTATATTGTGTGTGTTCCGTATATTTTTTATGAAGTAATCACTTTGTTACACAACTTTATCGGATGATGTGATATATGAAAGGTCTCAGATTTTATGTTTGTGCTCCAGTGGTTTTTTATATATATTATTTATTATGTAATGCACATAACACATTACACATGACAGTTAGAGACTGAGTGTGAATGAATGTGGCCTTTTTTGTCTTTTTTTGGCACTACCTCACAGGAAGGGGGTGGGGGTGCCATTTCATGTGTGGCGGGGTGGCGATGGGAATGGATGTAGGCAGCAAGTATGATTATGTACATGTGTATATATGTATATGTCTGTGTATGTGTATGTATGTAAATGTGCATGTATGGGCATTTATGTACATGTATGTGCATATGAGCGGTGCATTATACATGACAGCTAGAAAATGTGTGAACGAATGTGGCCTTTTTTGTCTTTTCCTAGTGCTACCTAGCATACGTGCGGGGGGAGGGGGTTGTCATTTCATGTGTAGCGGGGTAGCGACAGGAAATAATAAAAGGCAGCAAGTATGAATTATGTACATGTGTATATATGTATATGCCTGTGTATGTATATATATGTATACATTGAAATGTATAGGTATGTATATGTGCGTGTGTGGACATGTATTTATACACGTGTATGTGGGTGGGTTGGGCCATTCTTTCGTCTGTTTCCTTGCGCTACCTCACTAATGCGGGAGACAGCGGCAAAGTATAATAAATAAAAAAAGTATGTGTATATGAGTGGATGTGCCAGTCTTTGTTTCCTGGTGCTACCTTGCTGACTCGGGACACAGGAATTATGTGTGATGAATAAAATAAACCTCTCTTTTACCCTTCTATTACTTAATCGATCAAACCACATCACACCATGCATTATCCTCAAACATTTCATATCTTGCACATCCTTCTGTATAGCCCATTCCTCACATCTGTTCAACATTGTTGGGACCACTATACTTTCAAACATAGCCATTTCTGCCCATACCAAATATCAACCTATCTTTCAACACATTCATCAGTAATCTCACAACCTTTTCCCCTCACCCACCCTGTGGGTCGCTTCCACTTCCATGGTTCCATTTGCTGTCATAACCACTCCCTGGCATCTAAAACACTCCACTTCTTGCAAAGTTTCATTGTTTAAACTTGTACCCCAACTATCCTGTTCCTCTACCTTTCTAAACCTAATGATCTTGCTTTTATTCACATTTACTCATAACTTCTTCCTTACACACACACACACACACACACACACACACACTTCCAAGCTATCACCAACTTAAGCAGTTTCTCCCTTGCCTCTGCCATCAATGCTGTGTCATCAGCAAACAACTAACTTGTCCCAAGCCCCTTCATCCCCTACAGATTGCACTTGCCCCTTTCTCCATGCCTCTTGCATTTACCTCTCTCACCACCCCATCCATAACAAATTAAACAGCCATATGATATCGCAAACCCCTGCTACAAATCACCTTTCACTTAGGACCACTCGCTTTCCTTTCCCCCTTACTTTAACACGTGTTACCTTTAATAAAAACTTCCCACTGCTTTTAGCAGCCCTCCTCCCACAACCTTGTCATTTGCTTTCTCCAGATTCATAAATGCCACAAATAAATCCTTCTGTTTCTCTTTCCCATGCACATTCTGTAAAGCAGACCTTCTACATCTTCTGAAACCACATTCTTCTTTCCTTATCTTATGCTTTGTACATGCCTTCACCCTCTCAAGCACCAACCCATACAACTTACCAGGTGCACTCATCACCTCTGTAGTTTGAACACACACCTTTGTGTCCCTTGCATTAATTCAGTGGTACTACACATGCATTCCGCCAATCTGCAGGCACCTCTCCATGATCCATACATACGTTGAAAATCCTAACTAAGCAGTCACCAACACAGTCACTCCCTTTCTTAAGAAATCCATACCATCCACTCCAGCCACTTTGTAACATTTGACTTGAAGACTTTTACTGCCTTTTTTTTTCATCAAACCACTCTCCATGAATCTTTCAATTTACATACCAACCCAACCCAAACACCCTGCATCTGCTACCATATCATCAAGCACCTGCAACAGTCCTTCAAAATGCTTGTTCTATCTTTTCACTTCATTACTACCCATTACCACTTCCCCATTTTTACCACAAGTGATTAATTTCCTAAGAAAAAACTTTTATTCTTGCTCTTGATTTCTTGCCTTTTTCTTATATATCTCCCAATCATTTGCACACCTTGATAAGTACCAACCATGTACCTCTCTTTTCTCTTGATCTATTAACTTTACTTCATTATCCCACCACTTGCTACCCTTTCTAACCTGCCCACCTCCTTTATGCAGCCAGCTCTATTTACCTAAATACCAACCATTCCTTACCCACTCCCCTAGTTTTGTTTACCCTCTCCTTTTGTCATACTACACTCGATCTTTCCATATATTTCTTCACACACTTTTTCCAAGCTTGCCTACTTTCAACACTTTTCTGAAGACCTTAAGCCCTCACTCCTGGTTCTTCAAGATAATGATCAGACATCCAAGCCCTCACTCCTGGTTCTTCAAGATAATGATCAGACATCCCACCAGTTGCTCCTCTCAGCACATTTGCATCCTGAATCTCTCTTTTGTGTGCTTATTAATTGTGTAATCCAATAATACTTTCTGACCATCTTTCCTCTTCATGGACGTATAGTTGTTAGTTTCCCTGTTTTTAAACCAGGTATTCTTTATCTCTAGCCTTTTTCCAGCACACAACTCTGAAAGCTGTTCACCATTTTCTTTCACGTTAGTGAATATAATGTGTCATGTACAAGTTACCAAAAATGGAACCCACCACTCTGTTATGCCTCACAAACCAGTTAAATGCTTCCCTCTTCTTGCTTTGTACACTTAAGTTCATTACATTAATGGTGTTTTTCCTCCCCGTATACCAGGTTCATCCCATTGTTGGTATTTTCCTTACCATGTACCAAATCAAATTTAGTTGATTTATAGATAGGGAAACATTAAGGTGTCTTGTTAGTAAGGGACAGAGCAATACTGTGTCATATGTACATAAAAATCTTAAAGTGTGAGTTATTACTGGCAGGTGATCTCGCTTAGGTTACAGACTACTGCTTTTTGTACGGAGTGACCATATGCTTCCCTAGTCCTTAGTTGCAGAGATGTCATAGACCCACACATAAAAATGCAAATACATTCTGATGTATAGTAAAATGTACAGTAAGGAAATAAGAAAAGGCAAGTGCTGATTGGTTGTGATGTTTGCTTGGTTGTAAAGAAAAAAAATGTCGAGTTGTAACATTAAGCAGGTTACTGGCCATATGCTGGTTGATTTAGTCCACTTGTTGGACAGCAAAAAGTGTGACATTTCCTCACACTTTGCCATACTCTGCCTGTTAAGGAGTACTGTATTGCCTGGCATATAAAGGTGCAAGAACAGTTGATCCTTACAGATAGTTGAAATGTGGGTTGTAGGCACTTGCTTAAAGATAAGTAGATGATACAATTTTATGCTGAAATTAGATATTGGGACAGAAAGGTAGATGATTTAATTTTATATTGAAATTAGACAGGTATGGGGACAAAGGTAGATGATATAATTTTGTATTGAAATAAGATGGGTATGGGGACAGAAAACTGGGAACTGCCTTGTATTTCCATAAATGAAATGTATTGTACACCGCAACATATTCATTTTATCTGTACTATCATTTAAGAAAATGTAAATCTTAGTTGTACTTAAGGTGAATATTTGTTTTGTTACAGGTATTCTGCTTGCTGTAACAATTATCTACCAGTACTTCGAAATATTTGTGAAGGAGCAAAGTGAAATGGGTGGAATGAGCACAATACTCTTCTAGACCAGTACCTCAGGAAAAGCTTATTACAAAGACTTGGTGTAAATGTTCTTTGGGTAAAGTGAGTCATGCACATTGTGCAAACAGGAACTGGAGAAAATGATTGGAAAGTCACAATAGTGATGACCAGTTTTGCACTGCTGGTTGTAGCTTGGTAGTTAATCTGTCAAGCTGTGCTTAGTGGTTTGTACTATGTACCTTGGATTAGAGGCTGCTTCTGACAAGTTTCACAAGGATTTTCTTTATCCTGATGGTTGATGTATTTATTTTTTCTGTGTATCAGTGAACCACTTGTATGAGAACATTAAAATTTGTCTTCATTTCTAGGATTTCTACTAATATTATGTTTATTCAAAGAACTATTTTTTTTATGGACAATGAGTTTATAAACCAGGCTTGTCAATAGCATTGGAAGTCCTAGTAATGTTGGAATAGCCAAAAGCATGGCATGACAGACCATGTCTTTCCAGTTGGCTCTGTTCTGTGATTGGATGAGTGATGCCAGTGAACTCCATTGTGTGTAAGATTTATGTATAAATTTTTACTTTTTACAAGTATAGATAAGACTGTAATGATAATCCAGAAAATAAAAAAATTGAATACCATAATTACTTTATCCTATACTGTTTGGTCTAACATCAGAGTTTTTGTTTCGTGAAGAAGCAGTGAATGTGGTACAAAGCACATTTATTGAAGGGTTTAAACTCCCAAGAGTGGAAAGTTGATTGGAGTTGTAATGTAATTAGTGAAACTAAATGGTTAAACAAGAAGATTTTACTGATCTTATATATATATATTATAGAAAGGTATTAGAAAGGTATCACCAGGTATACCCTCATCTTGGCAGTGAAGCAGAGATATGTGTTTTTGATTAATGTTGTTTAGCAGTTATTTTTCATAAAGATGAATGGCCATTGAGAAGTGCATACATTTTTTTTACAGTGCTCTCATTGGTAATTCTTAGTTAGCCACGAAGAAAACGTATAATCAATACACAAGTAGTACAGTAGTCTGGCCTTCTTCAGTTATAGGAATTTTTAGAGGGACCTTTGTGTTCAATTGGTTTGACTACAGGGAAGTATGCATTATGATTAATAAGTATATTTGGGCTTTTGACATTATTAGAATAGCACTCATATTTGTAGGTATTGACTTCTGGTTGATGAGTATGTTAGAACATGTGCAAGGTAGTTGACAAAGATAAGTTGATAAAGACTAGTTGAGAAGTTAAGATACAAGATGATACTTTTGTTAGGTTAGTGATAAAGGAAAAATGTATCATGGAAACTGTCTTGAACTTTTATTTTTGTAGTATCCTTGATGTTATCTGGTAGAATACTTTGGTTATTTGTTAGATATGTTATTTGGAGATTTTCATACTTTGTATTAGGAGTTCCAACAGCCCAAATAGCTTAAATATCAACCATCTTATTAATTTCAAATAGCCTATTAAGCTGTTTATTCCCATAAACATAGTGAAAGGTAAATATTTTTTGCACATGATTCATTGATTAATAATAAAGATATGGGTTGAGAGTAAGCAATTTAAAGGGAGCACCTTCAATTGGGATAACGTATCTATATTTCTGGTGCCTATTTTATCAAGGGGATGGCCATAGCAAAAGATTCTCTGCTTATCCCTGTCCTGATATGCCTCCCTCATATACACCATTCAATGCATTCTTCCTCAATTTCTCTCCCTCATATATTCTCCCACTCTGTTTCTCCATGTCGCAGACTGTCTTCCTTTCATACTGCCACCTTTAGTCATACTATCATTCACTTCTTTTACAAACTC
>JAUUDZ010060477.1:0-10272 GCA_032361705.1 Panulirus versicolor | reverse complement strand
TCTGGTATTGTTACTTTAAATGGACGGATGATTGAATTATTTTTCGTTTTATTTTGAATAATGAGTTGCCACACGTATGAGAACGATCTCTCTTGTAGTCCTTATTTGTGTGGCTCTCACTTGACACAGCACTGACCCAGAGGGGAAACTGTCCAGTGAAGTTCCTAAATGTATTAAATCTGACAGTTTGTTTACTGCTACAGTGTGGTTATATACGTGTCCTTGCAAGGCTTGAGAGTAAATGCATGTAATGCACTATCCCCACCAAGTCGTGGAAAGTGACTTTTGGAACTTCTTTACGGAGCATTTTTTTTGTCTTCTAGTCTAGGTAAGACACTGTCAAATCAGTTGTTGATGATGATATCGGAGGATTGAATGCATCTGAATGATGTGTAACCTAGTTGGATATAGAGCTCTCGTGTGACAATCGACGTAATACATTAACAACCAAAATTAATTTGCTACGTAAGCGCAATAATATTTACAATGTGATATGGAAAACTGATGGTGTCATTAATGCATTAAAATAAGATGGTTTCTGCGGTGCAGATATGAGTTGAGTGTAGATAATGCACTTAATGTTACTAATATTTACTTCCTTTTCACCAGGTAGTGAAATATGGCGATGATCCCGCCTGGCGTGAGCTCTTCGCCGTACTCTACAGTGCCCATGGTTATGGATATGGACCATGGCTACCCGGGACAGGGTCACCCCCATGGCCTTCCCATGCAGCAGGCTCCAGCCCCACAGCTGCAACAACCCCAGTACCAACCCATAATGCACGCTCAGAACCCCAACAGCTGTATGGAGAAGCAACAGAGCTCGTCAGAGCCGCTAATAGTGGGGTCTGACCCGCCTTATCAGTGCAAGATATGTGGAAAGGGCTTTGCCATCCCAGCTAGGCTGGCGCGCCACCACCGGGTCCACACAGGAGAAAAACCTTTCAAGTAAGTACAAACCCGGCTTTCTATTTGTGATGCTCTGACGTAATGGGGAACGATGTTTAAGCTGGTACATCCGAGAGGGAAAGAGAATGAAGTGTTAGTTGTTTTGCGAATAGTGAAAATTGTGATGGTTTATGTTCGCATGTATGATGCAGATTATATCTTGTTGGTACGTTAAGCTAAATCTTCAAATCTTTAATTCCGTTCGCATTTTCTTAGTCTTGTCTTATAGCCTGCAATCCTCATATATCAATTAATAATATGATAAGCAACCCCGTTGACATTTGAAGCTTAAACCTGTATCCCATTGCGCCAACCAATCCTTTTTGTATATTGTAAAAGCATTAGAACATCTTTATCATAATGACATTACTTCTTCAGACATAATTGATGGACGACTGTTTATGTTTACAACTAATGTTTCTGTTGCTTGCCTCTCCTCAGGTGTGAGTTCTGTGAGAAGACATTCAGTGTCAAGGAGAATCTGAACGTCCACCGTCGCATCCACACAAAAGAACGTCCATACAAATGCAACATCTGTGACCGCTCCTTTGAGCATTCTGGCAAGCTGCACCGACATATGCGAACCCACACTGGAGAGAGGCCCCACAAATGCGAGGTGAGATTAGTACCCATCTGTCAAACATAACACTTAAGAGTTTCCCTTTGCTATTCTGAGGGACTTATTTTCAATTTAAGTCTTTTCCTTTGACTTATGTCCTCAGGTGTAAACCATTTATTTTTTCTTACATTAGCTTCAGCATTTGAAAGATGTTTTGCAATAGTCTATTGTACTCGAAAGTTCACCACTTCGTGATCAGATATTTGAGAAACAATGGGAAACGGAATCCTGTTGGGCCTCATAACTACAGTGCTAGTTTACCGTTGAGAACGAGTTCCTGAATATTTACAGGTCAAACAAATGAAGATTATAGGTCACCGGTTTTAATATTCAGGAGAATTGGAAAAAGGGCACTTCGGAGGCGCTAGCATTTGGGTTGTTTTAGACTATAACACTTGTTGCTTAATAATCGCAAGTGTATACGGTTAACTGGACAGATGAGGGTCCCGTATGCAGGGAAGCAGAATCAGGAGTTAGAAATCTTATTCTTGACACGTGATTCGACCTTGCAGTCTTATACAGACGATCAGTTCTTGTTTACTCAACCGAGAAAGACAGTATGGCCAAAACACATCTCATGAAAAAAAAAAAAATCCCAATTTGTTTCCTTTGCTGCTGTACTTCCCAGCTGCAAATTTTGTCATGTTGGGATAGATTATTGCCCGTATGTTGTGCTCTGTGTATGTTATGATTGCCAGTGTCGCTAACAGTCTTTCTTATTGTTTCAGGTTTGTGGTAAAACCTTCGTGCAATCAGGTCAGCTAGTGATCCACATGCGGGCTCACACTGGAGAAAAACCCTACACTTGTGAATACTGCCAGAAAGGCTTCACATGCTCCAAGCAACTCAAGGTACACATCCGCACACACACAGGCGAGAAACCCTACGAGTGTGACGTGTGTGGTAAAACGTTTGGATACAACCACGTACTGAAGATGCACAAGATGTCTCATCTTGGTGAGAAGCTGTACAAGTGTACCCTGTGCGAGGAGTTCTTCAGTTCTCGTAAAGGTCTTGACCGTCACATCCGCGACCACGGGAGCTCTGACCGACCCTCCGGCAAGCAACATTCACCTCAAACTCAAGATGTAATGTGGAAACCATCCCCTCCTTCCCCTGAGCCAGAAGTCATGGAGGGAAGGGACTCTCACAACTCTAGTTCTCCGCTCACCAACACTCCACCCAACTCTGCGTCGTGGGACGGCGATTCTGTGGATCAACAGCTGCCGTTTCGTGAGTTCGGACAAGTCTCTGTTGAAGGGCCCAATGCCAACGGCCCAGAAGTCTACACCTGCTACGGAGTCGACAGTGTCGGCTCTCGATCTCCTGGATACGTCAGTGATGACAGTGGTCGAGGCGCTAGCCCCGTCAGTGACACTCTCTCCCCACCTCGATCTCCAGTCTCTTCTGGACCTCCTCTAACTCCGCCTCACATCATGGACGCGCCTCCCATGACGCATCAGTTACCTGCAGGATCCTCCTCGATGGATTATAACGTTTTGCTTCACCGTCTCTACCCAGACCTTGTGGTACCCAAGCCAGAAGCGTCCCGGCCCAATAGCAACCAGCGCCTGGCTGTTATCACCACAGAGTCTGGGGAGCGTCTCACCTGCCCATACGATCTGCTTTTGTCTCTTCAAAGAAAAAAGGAGATGAGCTACTATGACGAACACAAAGTTGCCTTAGATCGGGAGGCTATAAGACGTCAGCAGCTGCAGCTAGAGGAGCACCTGATGCGTGAGGAGACACGTCGCAAGCGTGAAAGTGCATTCATCAGTACGGTCCAGCGGGTGCTGGAGGCTCTCATTGGCACCGAGCGACTAGGGCGTCTGGGCCATCCAAACACCTCCGTGGACGACGTGCTGATGAAAACTCTGCAGCTAATGGGGTCGCAGCCATGCAAGGAGCCCTCACTCAGCCCCATGGATCGAGTGAAGGTCAACCTCAGGCTATTGCTGGAGTGTAGCGTTCCCGACCAGGATATGTGGACCAAGTTCGGCTGGAAAGGCAAACCCATCGACGACATAGTCTCAGAATTCCTCGACTTCTGTTAGTTGGCGTGGGTCAGAATTGCTCACTTCTTCACACGGGACGTCAGTCTTTTACAGGGTGAAGAGTCACCGTGAAAGTTATCCATATTATTGCTCATTTTGTCAGTCAGTCAGTCTGTCACACCTGCCAGAGTGGGACTAGTTCGTGACTACTAAGGCAGAGTACTTGGTGGAGCGGGAGCTGCCGGCCCCGTCCCGTGCCACCGTCCTCCTGTGTCCCGGGAACTTGATCTCAGGGCCACTCTCCTGGCCTCTTGCTCAGTATTGTAGCTTTACCTTCTACTTAAGATTACTCTAGTCGTGTCGTGGAGCTCACCACTTCTTTGTTATGTACATTTCATAATATTTATATTTAATGCATATAAAGTGGTTAAACTACTTTGATGTAAATAATGAAATCTATTTTAGATGTACTGTTTAATATGTGCAACGAAAATAAAATTATGACAAGTTTGTTTTCGTGTCAATAAGCTGAGTTTACATACCTCAACCAGGTTAGGAAAGCTTATACAGGACTTTCAATGTACATGTAGACCACAGTCGATAAAGAAAACGAGTTTTGATATGGTATACTTGCACATTTCATGCAGGTGAATGAAGCTCGCATGGAACGAATTATGCAAGTCTACAACAGCCAAAAAGGTTGACACTAACAAGTAAATAAACTGCCAAAATAATTCATATATTAGTCTGAATAATTCATCTGAACGAATACTATGTACCAATGTTCGTGAGATCAAGCAGCAATGATACAGTAATAAGTGTTTATTTCACAACGGAAACAGCCTTGAGGTGAGACAAAGAACCCTCCCGCGCGACCGCTCGAGTGGCAACCCTTGCTGCATCATCCAATACCTGCTCGAGAATTTTGCCTTGGGAAAACATATGTATTACATAACTCGAGAACGGTATATGATGTAAGGACTCAGCAAACCATCTCAGGATGTGTTTACATAATTATCAAAAGCCTGCTAGTGCCAAGAGCAAACGATTAAATTGCGTCTTCCCAATGCATTTGTCAACTCTTTTAAACAGTTAAACAGTTTTAAACAGCAGCATTTTACGAGAAAGGCGTCTTATTCGCTTATGGCAGGTGTGAACGAGCTTTTGATAATGAGAGAACTTGGTCAGTCTTAACACATCTATATTTTTCCCTTAAAAACCAGAGAAGATATTGACCTACAAAGACCGGTAGTGAAGTACTTACGCTCCAAACCCACACATACTACCCCATATGCCAGACCTTGTAAATGCCAAACACCGCTTGCCACTTTACCAGAGCTCAAATACTTGCTGCTGCTGGGTTTTTTTTCTTCTTCTTCTTTTTGTTTTCCTGGAAAAGAATTTACTGGAAATCTTGATATTTCAAGCTTTATAACACTATAAATTAGTAATGGACACTTAAGTTAGACACTAAAGTGATAACAATCACCATCGTGATTTGCTTTTAAAATTATGCAAAAAAAGTACAAAATCAACACTAATTACTGTAGTAATTAAGCATATGAATTTATGACGCAGTTACAAGGAAGTACTGTATATTTCACTTTAGGGTAATAAATTTACTTTTCTTTGAATGAAATCTTATTCAAGATCCAGAAGCCAATTACAAGATTCTTAACCGTTACGAATAAAAACAAAATTACATGGTACACGTTCTTATTTAACGATGGTATCTCACGGTGGAACTGGTTCTTGATTACGTAAGTCTTCAATGACAAAGCATCACACATGACCCGATGATAACGAACACAACCAGACACAACCCACTAAGTGTGTCGAGCAGTGAAGGGCAGCGGCCTGGCGTTTGCTGTTCCTCTATAAAGACCCTCGAATAATATAGCTTACCCATCTGTCCTCAACTGAAGCACGATATAAAGCACAAATCCTAGCTCAGGTCCTCCCCAAAGTGTTGCCGACTATGCACTATCGAGATGAACAGGTCAAGACAGACACTTCGAGTCCTAGCTCCGGAGGGATGATGAAGGAATCCCCTGTAATCCCACTCACGGTAAAGTGGTTCCGCCATCGACGGGCGTCGGATAATCTACCATGAAACGAGAGAACAAGAGGGTGTACATTGGTCAACACAATGTAGATCTACGGCAGCGAGAGCACGACTGTTCACCCTGGTTTCAAACGTGACTACTATGCGCAAACTGCCAGTTACGGAATTAACTTTCAGTTCGATCCTTGTGTCCCTGGCGTATTCCCCTACTGTACCGGTGGAGTCGCCAGTTTCTCATTAACTCTTCCTTTAATCTCTTGTTTTCTCCGGTGATCTCCAGATCTTTGCCCACCACCTCCGCTGCTCCACCTGTTTTACCAGCTGTATCCTGAACCCATCACGATCCGTCCGTCAGTTCATGCACCTGACTAGTCTGTTATTTCCCGCCACTTCCCCCCGTCGCTGTACCTCCCAGGTCTCCTTGCGCTGTCCATTTCCGGGGAAAGATTCCTTCATTTTCATAAAGTCTTCGGAATGTTCAGTTCTCTCCTCCTCATCATCATCACAACCATATCATCTACTGCCACACTGTCGCCTTCCTCTGGACGAGATGTTAGTGAGTCGTCTGTCCCATACTAACTCCTGTTTCATCATTCTGATAATATACATGTGTCAACCTTGTTCAGTCTATCATCCGCCTCCGCTGTTTTCACACAGTCACCCTTGACGCCCCGCCTGTCACTGCTTACCATACGTTCTCCCATAACTTTCTCCAAACTCTTCGTCAGTTTTTTCCTCCTGGCTGTCGACATGTGTGGACTCGCCAGACTACTGGCTGTCAACATGTGTGGACTCGCCAGACTACTGGCTGTCAACATGTGTGGACTCGCCTCTCCTCTGCCACTCACTCACTCTGGCCACCTCACCCGCCATGGCCCCACTCACTCCTGTCTTCTAAGACCTCATTTCAACCCTGATGTATCTTCGGTGTTGGCATAAGATTATTCGTCTGGTCTGCTTCCAAAGTAGAACGTCCTCTTCATTCAGCTGAGTTCTATCTTGTATCCCTCTTCATTCAGCTGAGTTCTATCTTGTATCCCTCTTCATTCAGCTTAGTTTCATCTTATATCCGTCACCAAGCAGCTAAGTTCCATCTGAAATCCGTCTTCAAGCTGCAAAGTTCCGTTTCGTACCCTCCTTCTTCATTCACCTAAATTCCATCGTATTTGGTCTTCATTCAGTATAGTTCTATTGTCTTTCCATGTTCAACTTGCTTCATTTTATCTTATTTGATTTTTAATCAATTCACCTGGGTGCTATCTTACTTCCCGGTTCATTCATCTTAATTCTATCTTATTTCCTGATTCATTCAGCTTGGTCTCACCTTACACGTATTCTCGTTCAAGCTTCATTCTATTTCGTTCATGATCCAGTCGGTTCTACCTCACTCCCCGATTCATTCAGCTTAATTCTCTTATTTTCCATCTCATTCAAGCCTGAATTTATCATACTTCCTTCCATCAAAGTCGAGTCTGCCCCACTTCCCGGCTCGGTTCATTCAGCCGGGTTCAGTCTCATTCCAGTAGTTCATATAAGTAATATCACTCAGTTACAGTGCCTTCCACCGATGCTTACAAAATAATAGTTATTATATTACCAAGTGTCTCACACGAACCATCTATATATACGAGGTAGACGAGGAGTTCCCGCCCGAGAGTAAACGTGTGGTCGGCCAACCAGCTCTGCCCTGAGGGCCATCACCAGTGAGAAACCAGAGACTGTGGTTTGGGAGGCAAGAATGTGATGGAGGTGGCCAGGTTATGTAAGACTGACCTAACATGGACGACGTCAGAACTCCCGTTTTCGCTGGTGCTCAAAACCAGGGGATGTTACCTCGTCCCGCGCATGACGCATACTTCCACACATAATGCACTGATCTGTAATATGTTGTGTCCTATATATACACGTGCAGAGCTAATATCTATTGATATATTTCCCCATACCTGATCGCCCTTTTCCACGTTAGCAAGGTAGCGCTAAGAAAATACGAAGAAAGGCCACATCCGCTCACTCTCATTCTCTGTCATGCGTAATACATCGATACCAAAGATCCACAACCAAGTCCCACAAACCTTTCCATGGATTACATTCGACGCTTCACATGCCCTGGTTCAGTCCACTGACAGCACGTCGACCCCAGTATACAACATCGATCCAATTCGCTTTATCCCGTGCACGCCTTTCACCCTCCTGCATGTTCAGACTCCATTCACTCAAAATCTATTTCACTCCATCCTTTCACCTCCAATTTGGTCTCCCCCTTCCCCTTGTTCTCTCCACCTCTGACACATATATCCTCTTTGTCGATCTTTCCTCACTCATTCTCTTCGTATGTCTAAACTATTTCAACACACCCTCTTCTGCTTTCTCAACCACACTCCTTTTAGTACCACACATCTCTCTTACAAGAACTAATATCATGAAAATATAAAACATGAGGCATGCTGTCCTACCAGGGTACAGTGATCAGTCTGCACATACATTTCATTGTATGGTCCGCCAAGACACCATACTATAAAAGGAGGTAGAGGGCCACAGCTCTCGCCGTCTTCATGTGTCTCAACCAGTAAAGCCTGGACTTGGGGCACAAGCATCAATGGTGTTTCCCACAGTTTCTGTGTTAAGACGACCCACTAGACGAGCATTGGCCGTTGAGATACCTTCTTTCATTTTCCTCTAACAACAATGCTTCCAGTTCCCTTATTTCTTTCTATTTTCCTATAACCTTGCCACCTTTGGGAGTCAGATCTTCAAACACACGAGAGACTCAGATGTATTTCCACATTTCTTTTCTTATATTTTCCACATTTCCTTCTACCCGACTCAGGTAGGTTTTCCCCGTACCAAATCGGCTACTGTAGCCAGAAACTAACTACGCAGAGGTGAAGAACTTTAGGAAAAGAGGCTGGGAAAAGGCGTTCCATGGCAAATGTTGGAATTATATTTGAAAAAGTGAAGTCGATAATGCCAGAGTTAAAAAGTGGCATCACTAGAAGACACAAGAGAGAAGGACATCAATAGGGAAGAGAAGATATAAGACGTCTAAAACCTACTTAGGAAAGAGAAGTCTTGTGAAGACACAGACGGCGCCATGGGTCAGGCAGATTATGGTAAATGTAAAAGGACTCTGGTGACTGGATGTAAAGTGCACAGGATATGTAGAGAGCGGCAGGGATCCAGCTAAGACCACCGTCTTGCAGGATACAAACCGTAGGAACGTTCAGGAGAGAGAGACTTGGAGGTTAACACAGAGGCCAGCCCAGCACCGGAGTATCACATCAGCAGGACTGGTCAGGAAAGAGAGTAATTTCTAGTCAACATCACAACTGCCTGGAAGAAAATCCTTCTTTCTTTTTATATCAAAAGCGACAGTCACGCACATGGTCATTATCGAAGACAGAACTTCAATGGAACATTACAAGGAGCTAAAGCGATTAAGGAATACAGAAAGAGGAAGAATCTAAGAGTTTCTGAAGTGGAAAAACTTACATTTAAAAACAGGCAGTTGGTGGCTGTTAGGAAATAAAAAAAAGAGATAATAAAGTTCCAAAGGTTATAAATGTAAGGAAAGAAAATAATACCGCAACAGTCCATCCCCGAGATGTTAATGTCCACGTAGTGATATGCAACACGGTGGCTCCCTACCGTTACACGTTTTAATTAGTGCAGGGGGCACACAAGCAGCTAATTCTCGGGAGCCTAACCTAAAGAAATATCTAAAAAAAAAAAAAAAAGAAAAGTAAGGAAGGAGAACCAACATTGCAACCAAGCTTAGTACTAAGGGTCAGATTTTAAGGTGAGATTTGAAAGGTTGACCACCTGGATTGCTATAGACCCGACTTTGTGCAATGGGTAGAGTTCGAACCTCACCATATGTAAGGGCAGTACTATACTGTACACAAGGCACATGAAGCAGAGTTGAAAGTGCCGTGTTGACACGCTGGAGTATGGGTACATTTTCTTTTTCGCCGTAGAAGGAAAATCGTTAATAAAAAGAAGGATAGTGGGAGACAGTACCCTGGGGGGAACTACTGGTGATAGGGAAAAGTAGAGACCGACCCACCGACCGGCCAGAGAGGGCAGTCAGGTACGAGGGAACAGTTGTGTGATACAAAAGCCAAAAGACTCGATCCGTCATCATCAAATGCTCTCGACATCTGAAGGTCTCCAACACAAGACTCACCAAAGTCTCTCCAGAGAGGCTGACCAGACATTACCAACATAGGAAACGACATCATCACCAATGCATCCCAGCACTTGACGGACATGTTGATGTTCCAAGAGGAAACTACAAGCACAATTCATGCAGGTTAAGAAGATGGTCTTTAAGGATATATTCAAACTTTGTGGACATCTGAAGTCAAAACAACAGTACCATAACTGAATGGGTCAAACGGTCACCCTTCTCTGGCAGCACCACGTGGGGTGTGGTGTATAGCAGCACCACGTGGAGTATGGTGTGTGGTGTATAGCAGCACCACGTGGAGTATGGTGGGTGGTGTATAGCAGCACCACGTGGAGTATGGTGGGTGGTGTATAGCAGTACCACGTGTAGTATGGTGTGTCGTTTATAGCAGCACCACGTGGAGTATGGTGTGTGGTGTATAGCAGCACCACGTGGAGTATGGTGGGTGGTGTATAGCAGC
>JAUUDZ010060455.1:0-10272 GCA_032361705.1 Panulirus versicolor | reverse complement strand
CTGGAGATAGAGGGGAGAGAATACTTGCCACGTATTCCCTGCGTGTCGTAGAAGGCGACTAAAAGGGGAGGGAGCTGAGCGGGGGGCTGGAAATCCTACCCTCTTTTTTTTCTTTTTTTTTTTAATTTTCCAAAAGAAGGAACAGAGAAGGGGGCCAGGTGAGGCTATTCCCTCAGAGGCCCAGTCGTCTTTTCTTAATGCTACCTTGCTAACGCGGGAAATGGCGAATAACTGCTCGTTATCACACCTGGTGCTCCCTTAACACCTTAATCTGTTTCATAGAATTGTTATCAGCAAGAAACGACTGCAAGGGACCAATGTGCTACTGCCTTCCTTCACACACTTCTATCATGAGCTTGTTGAAGCTGTTCTGTTCCTCTCTGAAAGCAAGAGCTCGTCTTTAATTCTCTGGCATACATAGAGATGTGTGTGCTTGGGTGCTGATGATAAGGTGACCCAGCAGGATTCTCTCCTATCCCTTCCTCCTTGGCTTCTATGTAAAGAAATAGCATTTCACAAGCTTAGCAACTCATTTTTTTCCCCCCTTCTACCTGGATTGTATGTCATCTGGTGGGGTAAGCTTGATGAAATCACTCCAGTAAGAAAAAATACATTCTAAAGGAAAAGCTTTATTGCCTTGCATATGATTTACCAGAGAGCTTATGTAATAAGAATTTCCAATGTCTCCTAACACAATGACATGCTGCATGTTGTGCAGTAATTACTATTCATACACTTATATTCAGTATGTTTTGACCTGCCTTTGGAACTCGTTGAAAATTCGTGCCATCAAAGAAGTTTCTAATGCTGCCTCGTATTGACTGTGTTTTACAGTTTTTCCCCAGCCATACTTCATATGCTTCCCACCATCACAGTGATTTATGCTTATCGTATGAGCTGAATACTTGGATATCTTTTTTTGTCTAATTTTCTGGCATCCCAGTTCTAGCAAGATGTGAGTGGATAGTCCTTCTAGCAAAGGAGTGAAGTACCCGAGGCTGTACTAGCACTGCACTGCAAAGTAGATATTTGTTAATGACTGGAGAAATGTAAGGAGCCTACAGATTTGATGAGGGGAATATGATGTTTGTTCATCAAATATCTATGATACTAAGGCTCAGAAGGAACAACTGTTCCGTTTTTTTGCTGCATTTGAATTCGAAGAATGTAGTGGTATGCAAGATTCTACCTAAATATGATATCGGTATTAAAGCAGCTAGACATCATACTGTATGATTGGTTCAAAATGAAACAGTCTGATGGTGCACAAGTTTCAGGTTCACTGTTGATTGATAAGTTAGAGGATCTTCTTAATCAAATGAAGTTTATCACAACACTTGCTATAGTTTAAACTGTTTTTATTGTACATATAGAAATTCATTACTATATATGTACATAATGTTTGCAGTAAGATATTTGGGGGAAACACTGCTAGAAACACCATATTCTAAAATCCAGTAATGCCTAATTCCTGTAGATGCAGGATAACGAAATTTGCTCTGTATGTGGCTTGAGATGTAGACTACAAGGGAAGGTTATGTGCCCTTTTATTTTTTTTTTCATTTTTTTATTTTTTGGTGTTTACGAGAAATTAGATGACAGGCCCATGTTTCCTATGGAAACAGCATTGTAGAGAAAGTGTTTTTTTCTTTTTCACCACTGCATGTACCTGTTAAGGTGTCTCATTTTCATCACATATCCTTTGTCATGCTACATACGTACAGAAAGTGTCTCACGTGTTTGGTATAACAAAATCAATATGCAGAGTTGCTTTGCAAATATTTCATACATTTTTATTAATTCTTTATTATTCATTGTGGTGATGATCAATAATGTAAATGTTCAAGGAAGATTTGAAATGTACTTCCCTCCTTGAATATGGGAAAAGTTTTTA
Source organism: Panulirus versicolor (assembly GCA_032361705.1). Lineage (NCBI taxonomy): Eukaryota > Metazoa > Arthropoda > Malacostraca > Decapoda > Palinuridae > Panulirus > Panulirus versicolor. The sequence goes on along the minus strand of JAUUDZ010060455.1, from coordinate 8,378 downwards.
TGCTATATATTGACTGACAATTATTACATTTAGCATTGCACCACTGAAAAAGATGTAGTATTTACTGAATGAGCCATGTGAAAAAGGTGGAGTGTTATGTGTACTGTGAGTTTAGTGTTATCTATAAACTGGTCTTTGTGTAAATGATGGCTTTGATGAAGCACCAGTTATAGTTTTGCGTAAGTAATCCCAAGGCAATAATTTACTAAGAAGTGTCATTTTATGCATGAGTGACCCTCATACTTATCACATTTTTTCCTCTCTCTCAACAGACCAAACTATTTGATGAAACAATACGAAGAAACTTGGAACCTCAGTTAAACCTTTTCAAGGAAACAATCCAAAAAACAAACATAGAGAATGGAACAGTTGAGATGTTCATCATTGAGAGCCTTCGATACATGCAGGGCAACATATCTGAGGTTCTCCTTATCAATGTAGAAGACATAAATGCAATGGTAGGTTACCTATAAGTGCTGATTTTTCAATTTATATTTCTCTTTTTTTTTTTAGCTTGAATGTGAACTGAGTAATGCAATCTGTTGTTGATTTCCTTAAACAGCATGAATATCATGGTTAGAAATGCAGGTCTTGGGTACTCATCTTAGCAACATAGCATTAGGAACAGACAACTGTATTTTTAAGGAAGAATTCCTGCTTGGCACTTGTTTTTCATTTAGAAAGAGAATATACGGGAGGGGAGGATTTTCAGCCTCCTGCTTCCATCCCATTTGTCACCTTTTGTGATACACAAATGATGCATATATAATACAGGTAGATCTGTAGTTCAAATTCCTTGGGACTTAGTAATGTTCAAATTATTATTTCTTTTATTATTAGAGACCAATCTTTCTCATGGGCCCAGACTGAGATCTAAACATTGAATAACTTCAACTGTGGTAGTCTTATATACCCACCGTAATTTTCCATTGTTATTTGTACTTCCCAAGATTCTTCCCAGTGTAATAAAACCTAAAGGACAGTTTGGCAGCCAACAATCAGGGAGGTACATTACCAGTACTACCTGCTTGGGTATTGGGAGGGTTAGTGATGGCTGTGTAGTGAGCCAGCACTTCAGGTGTTGTCAAGTTGCACTCCTTTGATCCAGGTAGTTGTCTTTTCTTTCTGCCTCACTCACACATGGATTGGCATCTTGTCCACATACATACTGCACCCAACTCACACGGCTTATTCTTAGTGACTCTAGATTTTCTTGCTGTGAGCTATATGCACTAGACCTGCCTTTTGGCAAATTGGTAGGAGCAAGTGATAGAAGCCGAGATCCTCTACCTTAGGGATTTCAGTGTTCACCATAGGGAATGATCGAATTCCTCCTATACGGATGGTGGAGGGATTGAAGCCCTCACATTCTCCATCCTCAATGATTTAGAGCAAATGTTTCCTACCCATAAACTTGACCACTTTCCTAATATTTTTAATTTGTTTTTCACCTCTAGTCCATCTCACTGTAAATAACAATCTTGCCCCCAGTTGGTTCTTCTGATCACACCCTCATAAATGTATCTATTCTTAAGGCACCTCCCCTTCCAGTAGCCCCTTCTTCTAATTGTAAATACTGACACCTGAATGAAGCTGCCTGGGGGTAACTTACGGAACTTCTTTTCTGACTTTCCTTGGGTAAATTACTGTCTCTTATGTGGTGATGCTTCTGTCTCTGTCAGAAACATAGCAGAAGTTATTCTTGCAGGAAAGGAAGCATTTATCCCCTCTTCCTCTAAGACTACTTCTTCATCCAATCCATGGTTCAACCATTCCTGTTCTGAGGTCATTCAGACAAGGATCAGGCATTTGAGGTTGGAAAAACTTTTATTCCTCTGGATCCCATTCAGCTTTTATCACTGTCTGTAATCGCTGCAAGCACATTATCCATGATGCGAAGCATTCCTTTATTCAAAGGAAATGCGATAACCTCTCCTCTTCATCCAATGATAGGTCTTTCTGGTCTTTAGCTAAGGGCATCTCTATCAATTTCTGTCACTCTTTCTTTCTGTTCTGATGGTTCTGTAGCTGTCTCTCCCATAGACAAAGCTACTCTCTTTGGTTCCAGTTTCTCCTTTAACTCCACCCCTGATGCTCCACTTACTAATCCTATGCCTCTTCCCATAATTTCTTTTCGGACTGTCCAAAAAAGGCTTCTTTCACTGGACACAAGCAAGGCCTGTGATCCTGATAGCATCCATCCCCATGTACTGAAAGAGTGTACTTCTGAAATTGCACCTGTGCTTGCTCATCTTTTCCATTTCTGTTTAAAAACCAGAACTTTATTCAAAGGAAATGTGATAACCTCTCCTCTTCATCCACTGATAGGTCTTTCTGGTCTAAATTTAGCTAGGGGCATCTCAAACAACTTCTGTCAGTCTGTCTTTCCCTCACTTTTTCGTTCTGATGGTTCTATAGCTGTCTCTTCCATAGACAAAGCTACTTTCTTTGGTTCCAGTTTCTCCTATAACTCCACCCCTGATGCTCCTCTTACTAATCCTATGCCTCTTCCCATAATCTCTTTTTGAACTGTCCAAAAAGGGCTTCTTTCACTGGACACAAGCAAGGCCTATGGTCCTGATAGCATCCATCCCCATGTACTGAAAGAGTGTACCTCTGAACTTGCATCTGTGCTTGCTCATCTTTTCCATTTATGTTTAAAAACCAGAACTTTTCCTTCTTTTTGGAAACATGCTATGAAAAACCCCATCCCTAAGAAGGGTGACCGTTCTGACCCATCTAACTATTGTCCTATTGCTTTGACATCTACCATTTCCAAAATCTACCTTTTCTAAAGTCTTTGAATCCCTTAAACACCTAAAAAGTGAGTCTTCTCTCTGATCACCAGTATGGCTTCCATAAGGTGAAATCCAATGGCGATAATTTTTTTTATCTTACTAATGTCTGGTCATCATCCCTGAAAGATTTTAGGGAATCAAGTGTAGTTGCCCTTGACATATCTAAGGCTTTTGACAGGGTGTGGCATTGGGGTCTCTTTTCTAAGCTCCCCCCATTTGGCTTCCCTCCCTCATTTTGCTCCTTCGTATCTTGATTCTTCTCTGGCCATTCCATCTCTGTGGTTGTTGATGAATCAGCCTATTCCCTTTTCTCCATCAACAGCATTTTCCCTTAAGGGTCTGTCTTGTCCCTTACACTTTTACTCCTTTTATTCAATGATTTCCTCCCCTCCACAAATAATCCAATGCACTCCTATGTTGACGACTCAACACTGCATTCATCTACCTTTCAATTCGGCTCCCTCTTGTCACTTGATCTGCATCTTGTCTTGACGCAACTTCTTCAATGAATTCAGACTTGGACAGGATATCTCAGTTGGGGTAGACGAAATCATGTTAAGTTTAATGCCTCCAAGACCCAATTTCTACCCCTCTCTCTATCAAAACTCCTCACAACTCTCTTCTTTCCTTTGATGGTTTGTGATTTCACCTCTTGACTTAATGAACATACTTGGTATTACTGTGACATCTACTCTTTCTTGGAAATTCCACACTATAGGAATAGCTAGGTCTGCCTCTAAGAAACTGGGTGTCCTGTTTAGATGTCAGAGCTTTTCTTCTGAACAATTGCTCCATTTATATAAGGGATTGATTCATCCTTGTATGGAGTACTGCTCTCACATTTGGGGTGGTTCTAGCTCTGCATCCTTACTTGACAGAGATGAGTCAAAAGCAATCCACCTTTTAAACTGTCCCAGGCTAATTTCCAAACTTAACCCCCTTGCCTTATGCCACAATGTTGGTTCACTTTGCCTGTTCTATAGGTATTGCTTTGGTTTTTGCTCCTGAGAGTTGGCTGCTTGAGTACCCACACCACTAGTGAAACCATGCAATATTCACAAGCTGCTGCATCACATGATTATCACGTGGCCATCAGCAACTTAAGGTTGGGCCGTTCTGGTACCTGCTTCTTTCCCTACACGTCGAAGCTCTGGAACTCTCTACCCTCTCATGTCTTTCCCAATAACTATGACCTAGCACATTTCAAAAGACAGGTTTTTCATTTCCTCAAAAATTCATACTTTCCCTTGTCTTTTCTTTTTGTTTCACATTTCTCTCTATATTTCAATTAAGGCCCGCCCTTGATGTGGACTTTTGTCCGTGACTGGATTCTTCAACAGAAAAAAAATTAAACTTGTTTCCCCTTAGCAAAAGATATCTCCAAGGCAAAGTAATAAAATGTCTTAAAATACTTAAAGGATTCAACAACATCAATATTGAAAATTTCTTTTTAGTGGGGCCAGCATCACCAACAAGAGGATTTGGACTGAATTATCAAAGTCACTAAGTTAACCTGGACTGCACAAAGTATTTCTTTACATTGCCATTGCTGATGCATGGAATGAGCTCCCAGAAAATGTTGCTCAGAGCAACATCTTTAATACATTCAAAATTAGTCTTGATCATCAATTGTCACTCCCTGATATTGCATAATCATAGTGGTATTTAATGCTACCTTTGCAACCACTGATCTCTCCCAGGTCATGCTGCAGTAACATATCAACACAGATTAACCCATGTCACCTGCTTTGAGAGAGTAAATAAGAATTATTGTATCATTCTTCAACATCATGAATAATATAGGCATTGTATGTCGAGAGGCTGGAGCTCATGTTTATCCTTAATATTGTCTTTATAACAAAAAGTGAACGGAAGCATGTTGTTGGTGATGGGATGCATGACATTCACATTCATTCTACCCCATGACTTTTCTATAAAAATTTCCTTCAGGCATAGTAATCTGGCAAGGTATTTTTTTTCTTCGTTTCCACCATGTTGTGGAAGGAAGTGGAAGTTGGTGAAAGAGCATATTCTTTGCTATCCTTTTCTTCTACTGCTTTTAAGAGGACTGCAATTTTCTTTTTAAATAACATTAAGGCCAGACCACCTTGCTTGGACCTTGGGTCTGTATATCTATGTAACTATAGAAGAGCAAATGCATGTGTGAGAACAGATGGAAGTTGAGCAAAAGTTTTGATATACATGTAGGTGTGAAGCAGGGTTGTGTGATGTCACTGTTGCTTTCTAACACATATGAGGATGGCATGATAAGGGGGATAAAAGCAAAACTTAAGAAAATGGATGTATAGATGGAGTGCGGCAGTGAAGTATGGTGACTAGTGATAATCCTCTTTATGGATCATACTGTGGTATTTGCTGGGAGTGAAGAGCTGCAGAAAGATGTGGGCTTCATGATGCATGTAAGAGTAGGCAACTAAAGGTAAATACGAGTAAAAGTAAAGCAATGGCTTATGATAGAAAACTGATAGTAAAGACTTGGCACAGCTCTGTTGAATGAGAGAAGAAAGTGAACTAAACATTATTATAGATATGGGAAATGAACGACTATGAAAAGTGACAGAACTTAGATATCTGGGAGCTATTTTTGGCAAGTTTGGTGAAAGAGAAGGAGAGATAAAGGAAAGAGTAGTACATGGTAGAAGAGTCATTTGGTCCTATAAAAGAATAAAGAGCAGAGGTGAAATTATGTACTGAAGAAAGGATTAAGGGACAGCATAGTCCATCTGACTCTGACATATGCAACATAAACATGGAAATGAAATGAGTCACAGAAGTCAAGAATCTTGACTGTGGAAATGAGCCATTTGAGAGAATCATGTGGCACAAATAGATGGAATGAAGAAAGTAATAGGGGGTGTATAAGAGATCTGGTATGACAGATAATATAGAGGGAATGAATTCTAGAGTAGTAGGGTGGATGAAACATAATACTTTGAAGTGGTTTGGGCATGTGAAAAGAATTCAAGACAGAGAGTTTTCCAGAAGTATATGATAGTATGATTAAGGAGGTTGGAGTGAAAGAAAGACCATCTGTGACATTGTGATATACAGTGGAGGAGTACTGGAGGGATAGAAATGGTAGAAGAAAGCATGAAATGGCATAAGGCAGGGAGGCATGCAAGGACAGCGATAAGTGAGGACTTGCTTTGGCTACCCTCTTGATGGGAGTTCCCGAAGGAAGTAAGTTTCAGAGATATGATATACTACTAATGTAAATTTGTTTAACATAAATGTTTTTTATAAGAATTTATATATTCAGTCCTATGGATACAGATTTTGTGTGTTACTGGACTCTGCCTGCTTGAGGTTACACTACGAATGAAAAATCACATGATACTTGCTTGCATTCATTGCACTAATGTGGTTGAAATCATTGTTGTGTGGCAAAAAAATTAGAAAATATGCATAATTCATTTCATAGCCCACTTAATTCCATATACTTTTTCATCTGGGGGGGGTAATCATGTTGGTGCGACTTGGCTTGATGTCAGGTAAATTGACATGCAAGGGAGAGTGATGTCATTTCACTCAGCATATATATAAGTACATACCTAAGCTCCTCTCTTTTGGCTTCCATTCCTCTCTTTGCTCCCTCATTAGCTTCCTCTCTAGCTGATCTACCTCTGTGATTGTTGATGGATCAGCCTCTCTGGCTTTCTCCATCAACAGCAGTATTCCCCAAGGTTATGACCTGTCTCATACACCTTTTTTCCTTTTTATCTACAATTTCCTTTTTTCCACAAACAACCAAATGCACTCATACACTGACGACTCAACAATGCGTTCATCCACATCCTTTAAATCTGCTCCTTCTCTTTCACTCTGCACCCTGTCTCAACAAAACTTCCTCAGTAAACTCAGACTTGGCCAGGATATTTCAGTAGGGTAGATGAAATTTAGTTAAGTTTAATACCTCCAAGATCCAGTTTCTGCTCATCTCTCTGTTGAAAATTCCTCACAGCTTTCTTTAATCCTTTGAAAGTTTATTGCACTGAAAGTAGGTGAAATCAATGGATTTCATTAAGAAAAAGATTTGAGAATAAACATAACTTTAAGGGGTGGCCATGATGGAGAAACTAGTATCATATTGTATGGTATCAATATGCTAACATTGTAATATGCTACATAAAAAAAATCATTGTTTTCATAAAAAAAGAGCATTCTCTGTGCACATTAGTATGGCAATATGGGTGGCATGGATGACTGGTGTTACTCTTAAGTTTTCTTCAGTGCATATTGATGGCAGTACAAATGGTGCCCTCATTTCAAACTCTTAAGGGGTGTCATTGAACAATGCAAGTGAAAATATTATTTTGCCACAATGGAGAAAAGTTGAACACCATGTTCAGTGTTTCAGTATTGGAAATTTCTTCAACTGCAGTTGAATAGCACATCTAAAGGACTATTGAGCAATATTACTTTTCAAAAACTAATAATAATAATTCTTGAAAGTGTTAGTTATTTATACGAAGACACAGCACTAATAAATTTGATGGATAATTCTTTTTTTTTACAGGGAAAAACATTACTGTGCTAATCTGAAAGAATTTGGGGAATCATACATAGTTGTGTTTGATTATATTCATAGCCTCTGACAGAGTGTGGCATTGGAGTCTCATCTCTAAGTTCCCCTCTTTTGGCTCCCTTCCCTCACTTTGCTCTCTCATGTCTAGCTTACTCCCTGGCTGATCTGTCTCAATAGTTGTTGATGGATCAGCCACTCTTTCCTTTCTCCATCAACAGTGGTGTCCCTCAATGTTCTCTCCTATCTCCTACATTTTTTCTCCTTTTTATCAACAATTGTCTTTCTTTCATAAATAACCAAATGTACTCATACACTGATGACTTAACAACACATTCATCCACATCCTTCATTTCTGCTCCTTCTCTCTCGATATGCATCTTGTCTCAACTTCCTCAGTAAACTCAGACGTGGACATGATATCTCAGTGGGGTAGATGTAATCTAATTAAGTTTATTGCCCCAAAGACCCACTTTCTGCTCAGTCTCACTTTTACTGCCCCCAAGACCCACTTTCTGCTCAATCTACTTATTGAAAATTCCTCACAACTTTCCTTTCTCCTTGGATGGTTCTGTAATTCCACCTTTTGATTCATTGAACATCCTTAGCGTTACTATGATATCCATTCTTTCCTGGAAACAACACCTTACAGAAATAGCTAAGTCTGCCTCTAAGAAACTGGGAGTCCTGTTTAGATGAAATTTCTTTTCTTTCAAACAGTTGCTCCATTTATACGAAGGACTGATCAGTACTTGTAAGGAATACTGCTCTCACATTTGGGGTGCTTTTAGCTCTGCATCCTTATTCAACACAGAGTTGAAAGCGATCATACTTATAAACTCTCCCAGGCTAACTTTAAGTCTTGACCTGCTTACCACACACCGCAATGTTTGTTCACTTTCCCTCTTCTATAGGTATTGCTTTGATTTTTGCTCCCAAAAGCTGGCTTCTTGTGTGCCCCCAATACTAGCAAGATCACACAATACTCAGCAAGCTGCTGCATCACATGATTACTGTGTGCATATTGGCAACTCAAG
>JAUUDZ010060444.1:0-10272 GCA_032361705.1 Panulirus versicolor | reverse complement strand
CCCCAATCTGAGCCTTTGAGGAGGATGAGCACTCCCCACATGACTCCTGTTTCCCCTTTTAGAAAGTTAAAATACAATAAGGGGAGGGTTTCTAGCCTCGCACTCCCGTCCTCTTTAGTTGCCTCCTACAAAATGTGGGGAATGTGTGGGAAGTGTGTGTGTGTGTGTGTGTGTGTGTGTGTGTGTGTGTGTGTGTGAGATCACATAAAATAAGTGGTTTCAAGCATTCTATTTTATTGATAAAAGGTTTGAGAGAATTAGTAAACAAATACAAAATGATTTATAGATGCAAGAAGTCTGGCTTACCTGGGGAATGCTGTATCCCAAAAATGAGGTTACCAACCTGTCACTCATTAAACCCAACAAATATCGACAACAAAAGACAGTTAAACCAGAGAATATAGGTCAAACGTTTGATAATACCGTCTGTCTTAAAAGCAGTGGATAGGTCTACTTTATTCGTACAATAATTAATATCAAGGTTACAGCTTAGGTAGTAACTCAAGGCTTTGTCTTTTTCGTTTCAACAATGGATTTACATGTACAAAATGTTATATCAATTAACTAGTATAAATTGAGGCATCTTTTAAAGTCCCTTTTCTCGAATCTCCTTGTGCTTCTACATTTATCATTGCAGCTTTCACCTTTACTCATAAATGAAAATGTTATTATAGCAGATGCTAGAGACAACTGTATGGATACCATATCAGATGGAGGCAATATCTCCATAAGAAATGCTTCATTTATTTATGAAAAACTGTTTCTTTTAAATTGTTGTTTTCCTTCCATTATTGCCATCTCGTTTAAAAAACAAATTCTCGTACTATTAATTTCTATTCTTCACAAACATTTGAAAATCAATGGTGTATTTAACTACACTCTACTATTGAAATCTGGTTATAATGTCATAAGTATCTTTTTTTAATATTTTTGTGATCTTGGAGAGAGAGATTTAAGAGCAATGACTGATATTATTCCTATCCAAAGTCTTCAGAATACATATCACTGATCCTACTCTATATACCGATCTTAAATCTAAAGTTTCTGTTCATTTCGTTATCATCATGAAACTTTTTTAAACCTAAGAAACATTCTTCTAATGGGAAATACTTCACCGGGCACAATTCTTTACTGATAATTTGGGTTACCACTCTCAATTAAGACAACAAAAATATCATTTCATATTCATGTATTGCGATGAGGAAAATACCTTTATAATCTAATTAAGTCTTATAGCCACCTGAGCTTTCACTTTGTTTTCACTTCCAGAATAATACATTTCATTTTTTTGAAAAAGATCCTGTGTTTAAAGGAATATTCACAGACATAAAGCCGAATTACCTTTTTGATGATAGTTTTAACCCCTACAGATCATGTCCTCATTGACTTCCATTAGATTACATATTCTATTAGTTTCTGCAATTAAGGATTTTGTAAGTCTTTGGCTCTACTGTAGTTCTCTGGATAAAACTGAGGATTGGAATAATTATCCCTCATCATATTTTCTACACCAAGTCCTCAACCTTGTCACATTTCCTGCATTTACACCAATTGACTAGTTCTTGTTGTTAGGTTCTGTTACATGAATTATACTTTCCAGGATGACACCATGTTTCTTTGAATACAAACCTATTGGACCTTCCAGGATATAACACCATGTTTCTCTCAGCATAAACCATATGGGCCTTCTGAGATATGACACTGTTTCTCCCAATACAAACCTTATAAGACCTCTCTGGATATGACACCATGTTTCTCCCAGTATTAACCCTGTGGGACCTAGGATGTTTCTTTCTACAAATCATTAGTATCAATAACAAGGTAGAGAAAATATGCTATAGAGAGGATAAAAAAACTTTATTGACAACAGTGAAGGATGGCACATTTTTTAGTGACAGTTATGACCCCTTGCCGCCATAATTAATGACTACATATGTATATGACATGCAACATACTTCATGCACACAAATACAGTACTTCACCTATCTCGATCACCTGATTCTGGAGATGAAAGGGATATATCTATGCTATTTCATTTTTCATGCTTGTTCCCAGTTTCTCGAGCAACCGAAGTTGTGCAGGGAACACACAAAGAACAACTCTATCACTCTCATCCACTCCCCAGTTGTCACATGATTAAGGGAAAAGAAAGCTCCAATACTTGGCCCAAGTCTCACATATCATTCCATGATTCTTTCCTGACCTTTTTCACATTTTTTGGGTCAGTCAATTGACAATACATTGCTCCATTTCACTTTGTTCCATACACACCTCTTTCCCTCCTAAGTGTACTGTACCCGGTTACTCAAAGCATCTTCCACTCCATCCTTCTCCCTCTCCCACTTCCTTTGTCCATTACTAACACATATCCTCTCGGTCTGTCTCTGCCCATTTTCCCCATGTTTCCAAACCATATCAGCACACCCTGGTTAGCTCTTTCACCCATACTCCCCTTGCTACCTCACTTCTCTTTTACACAGTAGTACCTTAAATGCTCAACCCTCATCACACCATAGATTATCCTAGTGCATTTCATCTCCAACATACCTGCCATCTTCTGTTCTTTTGCATTCAAGACCCAAGACTTGCATCCATGTAACACCATAGTGACTGCTGTACCATAAATCCTACCCATCTTTCCCCTCACAGATGGTGACCTCTCCTTCCACACACTCTTCAGTGCACCCTGGACCTTTTCCTGCTCTCCTACCCTCTGATTCACTTCATCCCCCATAGTTCTATCATCTCCCATGTCCACTCTTGGATATCTAAATCACTCAACCTCCAGATTATCTCCATTCAAAGTCACACTCAAATCAACCTGTCTTGTCCCATTACCTTATCTTTATTCAAACTAACTCTTAACTCCCTTCTTTAACACACTCTCAAACTGTCACCAGCTTCTGTAGTTTGTCTTCTGACTATGCCACCAGATGTGTGTCATCTGCAAATAACGACTGACTCACCTCCCAGACCCACCAATCTTCAGTATGCTGTAGAACCACCCCTATGTCCAAGACCTTTGCACTTGCATTTAGTTTCCTTATCATCCCATTCATAACCAGATAAAAAGGCCATGTTGCCATTACATACTCTTGATGCAGACCCACCTTGGCTGGGAACCTTCTTCCCTACTTTCTTCCTTCTCCTACAACCTTACTCTCCCAGTAATGTCTTGCTGCAAGTAGAAGCTTTCCTCCCACACCATTTATTCTTAGCACCTTCCACAAAGCCTCCCTTTCAGTCCTGTGGATCCAATCATGTGCTTTCTCCAGTTCCATAAATGCCAAATTCGAATCCTTCTCTCTCTTAGAGTATTTCTCGCACAGATTCTGACAAGACAAACGCCTGATCCACAATCCTCTCTCAATCCTAAACCACATTGCTTCTTGCCATTCTGATGCTCTGTCATTGGCACGACCCTCTCAATCTCCACTCTCAAAACACCTTACCAAGTTTATTCAACAGATATACATCTATGATTTAAACAATCCCTTATAGGGATTGCTTTTATATGATGGCACAATACAGGCATTCTGTCAGTCCTTATACACTCCACCTTGATCCATATATACATTAAAAATCCTGACTAACCAATCTCCAACTCTGTCATCCAGTTTCTTGGTAAGAAAATTGTGGTTAGTAGGCACAAACAAAGGAGGTACTACCACCCACTTGGTCAAGAGTAGTAGTGACAGTAACATAGTGAACCAGCACCACAGTTGCTGTCATTTTTCTGTACCCTTACCCAGCTCACTGCCTGTCTTTCGCTGCCTCATACACATGTGGGTTCCTGTAAGTGAGTTGACAAACGCAAACCTCTTTATCTTTAGTGTGACACTTAAAAACGAGTAACTCGTTTGATTCTTTATCTTAGATTACATTCCTTCATCCCTAAGGATAAGTAAGTAAGAATAATACCCATTTATCTCCAGCCTGCATTGTGCTGGTAAACATCCAGTCATGGCAAGAGGAGGGGCTGGAAGCCTTCCCCTCCTTGGTCATCAATTTCTAAACAAAGGGAACAAAGGAAGGAGCCAAGCATGATGTGCTCTTCAAAGGCTTAGGCTGGGGTACCTGAATGTGCATGAATGTGATCAGGAAGAGAAGACAGTGATATGTAATAAGTTTGAGATGAGCCATGATGCTCTGGTTCTGAGTGAGTATGTGGTCAAGAGGAAGGGCATAGAATGGCTTGGGAACATCCAAAGGGTTAGCATAAAGCAAGGGCAAAGGAGGGGTTGGACTTCTAATAAAGGAAAGGGTGAGGGAATTTGTTAAAGAATGTAATGAGGTGCATGATGTGAATGAGAATGAAAGTAGATTATAAGAGGTGGGTGATTATTAGTATTTACATGGCTGATAGTGAAAGGAGAGAAGAAAGGCAAGTCTTGAGTGCTTTAGTAATCTTGATGCAAGGGATCGTCTATGGTGAAAATTCAGACACAAGAGTAGGTGACATCGTAACTTGGGGTGGAAGGGGAGGACATGGGGTATCTGGTGTAAATGAAAATGTTGAACCACTTCATAAGTTATGTTCTGAAGCAGGATCTGTGATTGGGATTACCAGGAATGAAAAGATGTGCATATGTAAGTATGCATATATGAGTAGGTCATGGGTCAGTGGGTATTACTGGATTGTGTACTAGTTGTTATGCATGGAAAGGAAAAGCTGATGAATATGAAAATACAGAGAGTAGCAGCTTAAGGAATGCTTGGTCATGTATTGGTGGAGGGTGGATGAAAGTTTGTAGTGGTTTTAGGTAGAGGGGGAATGACAAGGGCAGAAAGGCAGTGACAGTGAGTAAGCTTGGAAAAATGGTTTGTGTGCAGAGCTTCCAAGAGATTGAGAGAAGAGCAGCACCAGGTGAGAGCACATGAAAGAAGGGGAATGGTTGAAGAGTGGAAGGCATTTAGGTAAGCAATGTTTATGAGTGTTGGTGTGTCATATATGAAAGGTATGATATTGGTGTGTAAGAAGGGTAGTGATCAGTCGGAAAAGGAGGTAAAGTTGCTAGTGAATGAAAGAAGAGAGGCATACATGACATATGGACTGATTTCATATGGAAAGCTAGAATCATTGGCTGTGATTTTTCACTGGAAAGTATCCTAAGTTTAAAATATATCAACTATAATCATAAAATCAATCTTAATACACCAAAACATCTTGTATGTCAGGTGAAATCATGGTTCAAGAGGTTTTTCACATATTACATTTTATAAACTGAAATCTTTGGCAGCATTCACATACACCTGACACTAAGGTCATCTGTTTGGTTAAAATATGACTAAGCAGCTATTCTGGTTGCCATACTATATGAAATATACATTTTTCTTCTAGAATGGTTGAGCATGAAGAGAAGAAACCCATTTTTTTATTGAAATGATTTAACATTAAAAAATATTTATCATACATCTCTGCATACAAATATGATAAACATTTTATATTTCTCTGTGGTATTGTCAAGTTTCATTGGAAGGATAATAAAAATCAGATTTCTTTCAGTTCCTTACTTACAAAGTCAACAATATTAAAGTGCCAGAACCACCTGCACAAGGTTACACCATGAATGAAAAGTTATCTTTGATGAAGCTGTATCATTGGGGTTCTATCACACTAAAGAACTTTTACATTTCCCTGGTACTAGAAATAGTGTAGCCATGGGGCACAGAAACCTTTAGAAAGGTCCTAGGTAACACCAGTACTCTTTCTTAGATATAGGTCTGTGGGGCAGGGTAGCACCAGGAATGGATGAGGGCAAGTAAGTATGAATATGTACATGTGTTTATAGGTATATGTCTTTCTATGTGTGTGTATATATATATATATATTTATTTATTTTTGTGAGGTAGCGCAAGGAAACAGACGAAAGAAATGGCCCAACCCACCCCCATACACATGTATATACATACACGTCCACACACGCAAATATACATACCTATACATCTCAATGTACACATATATATACACACACAGACATATACATATATACACATGCACATAATTCATACTGTCTGCCTTTATTTATTCCCATCGCCACCTCGCCACACATTTTCAAGTATCTTTTGGAAAATGATTATACGGGAAGAGCAGATTTCCAGCCCCTCTTCCTACCCCTTTTAGTCATCTTATATGATATGGATAAAATACATGGGTAGTAATCTTTGTTCCCTGTCCCTTGGGACAATATCAGAATTTCTGGACATTCAAATATAAAAAAACACCACAATCTTTCTTTCTCTTGTAAATAACCAATCTCCCATGCAAATCAGATTTATGAGCTATTTCTTTCACAGAAATCTATAACTATTTTTTTTGTAAAGCTAATGCCTCAATATGCATTGTCTTAGTTTGGATTGTCTTTTCCAGGTGTTTACTCACCAAACTTGTTCATAAGTCCAATCAACATTTTAATACAATTTCTCCCTATGCTTCCTAAGACAGGAAGAAAATTTCCTTTTTTCAACCTTAAGGGCATTAATCCCACTGTCAGGTAAGATCAAATAACAGCTCACATGGACTTCTTTATTTCTGCACACCCTTTGAGAAGAATGAACTTGACTCCATCTCCCATGGGGTTGGGGACTGAAGGTTGCATAATTTTCTTAGTCAATATCTTACTTCTTTCTGAGACACAGTTGTCTTATGATATTTTCACTAGTCCTTTTTCCATATCTAACTATAACCTCCACTCACAGTTTTCCTTCAATGGTGGTGTTTGTGCTTATTCCAACATCAACACACCTGTTGCACACTTCAAGGACCTTGAGTCTCCAAACTTTGGTGTTATGTGGCTCAAGGTCTGTCTCCCTATTTCCACACTTTTCCTCTGTTTTGCCTATCATTCTACAAATTCTGTATCCTTCTTCAACTGGCTAAACCCCTGCCACGAGACTGTAACGACCTCTCACCCACAAGTCGAGATCCTCTACCTTGTGGATTTCAACATTCACCACAGGGAATGGTTGAATTCTTCCCATACAGATGGTGGAGAGATTGAAGACCCACGTTCTCCATTCTCAACAACTAAGAGCAAGTTATCTCCCACCCTACCCATATTCCTAACCATTGTGACCACTCTCCTAATATCATGGTTTGCTTTTCACTTCTAGTCCATCCTGTAGTAAATCCACAATCTTACCCCCAATTGGGTCATCTGATCACACACTCATGAATGAATCATTCTAACAGAACCTCCCCCTCCACCAACCCTTTCTAAGCATAAATACTGGCACTTCAACAAAGCTGACTGGAATAAGTTATGTAACTTTTTTTGGGTAAATTACTGTCTCTTATGTGGTAATGCTTCTGTCTCCACCAAACGCATAACAGAAGTTATTCTTGTGGGAATGGACAAGTTTATCCCCTCTTCCTCCAAGAAGACCTCTTCATCCAATCCACTGTTTACCTGTTCCTGTTCTAAGGCCATTCAGGCTAGGAATCAGGCATATCGGACTTGGAAAAACTCCCCTTCCTCAGGCTCCCATTCAGTTTTTAGCCCTAACCATAATCACTCCAAGCCCATTATCTGTGAGGTAAAGCACTCCTTTATCCAAAGTAAGTGCAATAACCTCTCCTTGTCATCCACAGATAGGTCTTCAGCTAAGGGTATATCAAACAACTTCCGTCACTCTACTTCCCCTTCACTTTTCTGTTCTGTCAGTACTATAGCTGTCTCTCCCATAGACAAAGCAACTCTCTTTGGTTCCCATTTCTCCTCTAACTCCTTGGATGACTCCAACATTCCTTCACCCCTTGATGCTCCTCTTAATAATCCAACGTCCCTTTCCATAATCTCTTTTCAGACTGTCCAAAAAGCACTTCTTTCTCTGGACAGAAGCAAGGCTTAGGGTTCTTATGCCATCCATCCCTGTGTAATGAAAGACTGTGCCTCCAAACTTGCACCTGTGCTTGCTCATTTGTTACGTTTCTCTTTAAAACCAAAACTTTTCCTTCTTGGAAGCATGCATTGATACACCCCATCCCCAAAAAGGGTGACCAATCTGACCTGGTTTGAAAGCTACCACTTCCAAAGTCTCTGAATGTCTCCTCAACTCACATATCCTTAAACACCTCAAAAATCAGTCTTCTCTCTGGTCACAAGTATGGCTTCCTTAAGGCAAGATCCACTGGTGATATTATTCCCTATCTTACTAATGTATGGTCACCATCCCTGAAAGATTTTGGGGAGTTACGTGTACTTGCCTTTTTACATATCTAAGGCTTTTGACTGGGTGTGGCATTGGGTCCCATCTCTAAGCTCCCTTCTTTTGGCTTCCCTCCCTCACTTTGCTCCTGCATATCTAGCTTCCTCTCTGGCCGATCTATCTCTGTGATTGTTGATGGATCAGTCTTTCCCTTTTCTCCATCAACAGCAGTATTCCTCAAGGTTCTCTTCTGTCCCCTACACTTTTTCTCCTTTTTCAACAATTTCCACTCCTTCACAAATAATCCAATGCATTCATATGCTGATGACTCGACACTGCATACATCCACATCCTTCAAATCTGCTCCCTTTTCTCTCACTTGATCTGCATCTTGTATTGACAAAGCTTCCTCAACAAACTCAGACTTGGCCAGGATATCTCAGTGGGGTACACAAAATCTTGTGAAGTATAATGTCTCCAAGACCCAGTTTCTACCCATCTCTCAATCGAAAACTCCTCACAACTCTCATCTCTCCTTTGATCGTTTTGTAATTCCACCTCTCGACTCAATGAACATACTTGGTATTACTGTAACGTTTACTCTTTCTTGGAAACCCCACTTCCATGGAGTACTTATTTGACAGAGTTGCCGAAAGTGGTCCGCCTTATGAACTCTCCGAGGCTAACTTCCAAACTTGACCCCCTTGCCCTACGCCGCGATGTTAGTTCGCTTTCCCTCTACTACAGGCACTACATTGGTTCTTGTTCCCACGAGCTGGCTGCTTGTGTGCCCACACCCCTAGCTAGACCATGCAATACTTAGCAAGCTGCTGTGTCATATGGTCATTGTATGGCCATCAGCAACTCAAGGGTGGCTGTTTTGATATCTACTTCTTTCCCTACATGTTGAAGCTTTGGACCCCTCTACCTTCTCAGGTCTTTTCCAATAACTATGACCTGGTACAATTCAAAAGACAGCTTTTCACTTTCTCCAAAATTTGTAAATACTTTCCCTTGTCTTTTCTCTTTCCATTTCATAATTCCCTCTATATTTCAATTAAGGATAGGCCTTAATGTGGATTTTTGTCCATGACCGGAGCCTTCAACGTAGAAAAAAATACTTTATGAGAATTTATGCAAAATAATTCTGAATGAAGTCTGGCTGACAGTATATCATAGGTAGGTCATTTACCTTTCAGCAATAGGGTGATATTTCTTAAGTGTTATAATTCTCTCTACATTTCTTTTTCACCTATACACTCCTTATAACTCTTGATTCCAGTTATGCTCTTTATTTCTTTCTTAAAAATCATTTTTGGATGACCAAGAAAAATATCCTCCATGGGTAATACTTGACACACCGTCTGGCTCTTTGAGGGTCAGGTGATGTACTTTATGCCAGGCTTCGTATTTTTAATGTTCTTGTGTGGCATTTGTTTACACAGCCTCCACCATATGTGTGTGTGTGTGTGTGTGTGTGTGTGTGTGTGTGTGTGTGTGTGTGTCTAGTCCCTTTCATACTTTGTGTGCTTTTTTTTTTTCGTCCATTGAATTTCTCCACCGAATGCAACGCAGGTATTTCCTGTGCACATCCTCGTATGCTGGTGTTGCCATACCACAACCTGGTCTTTTTCCCCCGCACACCTAAACACCAGCGACAGTTTTCTTAGTTTGTCCCTAGCCATGGAAAAAAAGGCTTTTAGTGTTTGGCCAGCCACCGCCCGTGTCGTCCGAACGTACGCACCGGTTCATAGTAATGGCGGGTGGTGTCCGTCGCCCCCCCAGAGAGTTAGCTTAGCTCGTCAGGCGATCGAGGAGAAACTGAGACCGTCACCGCAGGGTAGCGCCATCGACTGCCAAGGGGCCTCCGTCAGGTGATGGATGTTCTTGCTCGTCATCATCGATGGTCGCCAGGTGGGTGTGGGAGGAGGAGGAGGAGAGATTAAGGGTCGATCCCTCCTTTGCTCGCGGCCTCCCTCCCACCTGCCCTCGTCAAGCCGCCTCGGCCCGGCCATCAGCGACTCATCCTGCCACTAAATAACATTTTTATGTGTGTGTGAGAGAGAGAGAGAGAGAGAGAGAGAGAGAGAGAGAGAGAGAGAGAGAGAGAGAGAGAGAGAGAGA